>JANHFK010004307.1:155720-166508 GCA_036250565.1 Sibynophis collaris
GGGGAGCCATCAGGACACAATGACGGATGGTCCCCATTTAGAGCTGCCTATGGAGGTGGGACAAGGGCCGGTGGCCAATTGGTAGCGACCCTCTCCTGGAGGGCAGCACGGCTGGAGAGGCAGCTCCGTGGAAACTTGCAGCACTGGGGGACGGGATCCCCCCGGGGAGATCTCCGCCGGCCTTCCCCCGCCTCCTTGCCTTTCTTGCGGGCCCTGAGGCTGGCCGGTTGGTTACTCGAGCGACCTCGGCCTCTGTCCACCTACCTTTGAAGAACGACCTCGGCTTCCTCCCGGCCACCTCCTCTCCGCATCCCCGCCTGGATCGCCCTCCGGGGCTGGGGCTGATGGAAACACCCCCGCCAGGCTCCCTAAAGCGAGATGATCTCCACGGCCCAGCCCGAGCGTCGGCGGGCAGCGAAAGGGCCAGGCTTGCCGAAGCAACTTTTTTGAATGGCTGAAAGTTGAAGCGCAACAACCCGCCCCGCAAGAACAGGTGAGTGCTAGGAGGCTCCAATTGGACGCCTCGCTTGGCGCGCCTGCCGCATCACCGGATACTGGAAGTATCCCGGTAGGTAGGCGAAGGTCCATCCATCACGCGAGAGGGTGAAAACGCCGGGGGTCTCATTGCCAAGCAGCTCACGTGAGGACCCCCCAACTCCTTGGCCTCACTGGGACCGCTGAGCATCATTAGAGGGCAAGGGTTTTTTTTGGTGAAAAGGGAGGGAGGGAGAGAGAGGGAGAGATCTTAAAAACAAATAACATCCCATCATCGGTTGTCGTCGTCGTTGTTGCTTTTTTGTTTTTCAAACCAGGTTTAGGCTTAGCTTTTGCTGAAACTCTTCATGGATTAGACGAGGATACGGTTTCTTTTTAAACGACCTTCAGGAAGAATTTCCCAAAGCTCTTTCTCGGAATAAGTCCCAACACAAGCCCTACGGTTGTGTAGAGATATTGATAACAAACGCTTCACAATTATTTTGTTTATTCCTTCGGTATATTTCAGCTCCAAACTTAATTCCAGGGGACGTGCTATTTCCCCCCCCCCCTCCTTAAAAAATTAAAGTAAAAACCATACATACATGCTTCGTGAACATACACGTGATGGGTGGGGGAATCTTCGGAAATATTTTGACATTTTATAAAGGTTGTTGGGGGGACGACGGGACTTGCGTTTATTTTAGATCAAACTTCGATCAGGGACACTAATGTATCATTCTGTATCATTCAGTCACTATCAAAAATTATATATTTCTCTCCCTCGCTTTTTTTTAAACCCACTTTTCAACGAACAGTAAAGTTCTCAGTTCTGGGACATTGATGCAATCAAATATTTAAAACTTCCGAAGTTGTGGTAGGAAAAAAAAAAGCTGTTATGCCGACATTTTAATTAATTGCGTGTGTTTGTATCACTTTTCTGATTTACTGGCAGAAATGCTTCGAAGCTTGTGGAATGTCATTTAAAAAATAATAATAATCCAGGAATGAGTACTACCGATCAACCCCGTTCTTTGTATTTCTGAAACTTTCAAAAAGCAGAATAAATTAAGGAAAAAGCGGGTGCGTGTGTGAGTGGCTGATTTGTCTCTGTGTTAAAAGAGTATTTTTTTTCTTTACAAAACAGCGAATATTCTTCGAATGGGATTAGAAAGGGATCTTTATTTAAGGGGGAGTTGGACTGGAATCTCTTATTTCTTTCATTCCTTGTTGCCTGGTTTATTTATTTTTTCTTCTTCAGCGATGTTGGCTTTGGGAAGGAAGCTAGACCAACATTTCCCTGCTTCTCCCCGAACCCACCCGCCCACCTCCCGGACCCGGCCGGCAGAGAGAGAGAGAGAGAGAGAGATCGGAAAGAAAGAAGTTTTACAGACTTACTCGAAACTGGCTGCTTTATGGGGCCTCTTTTAAGAAAAATCTTCCCGTCGAAAACAACCATCGTGGGCCACTCGAACTGAAAAGATTGCAAGAATAAAAGATTCGTTCACCCAAGCGCTGGATAACGAAGGGCGAAGTGCCGCGAAAGTCCGAAAGCCGCCGGTTTCGATTTTTTAAAGCGCAAAAAAAAAACCCCGAAAGCTCCCCAGCTTCAGATCGGAGAGCGTCGGTCGATCTTTTGACAAATTGACTTTTCTCTGCTGCTACTCCTCTCCGGATCCCTGTCGCTGTATATACAGTGTGTGTGTGTGTGTGTGAAAGCTCACGAGAGAGACCCTTGGGAACTGCAGAGCGGGGCTTTTCCATGTTACGGCCCTCCCAAATACCCGAAAACATTTTTTTTTTGTGTGTGTGCGATTTTCAAACGAGATACATTATCTGGGGGTTACACACGACGCAGATCGAATATCAAAAGCCTTTCTCGGCCTCCCCGTCTCCCCCCCTCCGCCAAAGCTGTATTTTCTTTCACTTCAGCATTTATTTTCTGATTTAAAAAAATAAATAAAAAAATCTAAACGAAGCGATCCAGTAAGATCCGGCGAGCATCAACCCGTCGTTTTATGTAGTTGGGTTTTTTTGGGGAGGCCGAAGAACGTGTTGTGCGCCGTCTGTTTTTGTTCTTCGGTTCTGAAACAGATTTCGGACTTGGGGATATTTTATTCATTTAGATTGTTTTCCCAAACCACTGGAAGGGGGGGGGGATGTAATTAATTATGGCGGTTTTTCAAAACCTGCCGGGTAAGCTAGTTGTTTGGGTGGGAGAAAAATTCCAAAGTTTAAGATTGGTTTAATTTTTTATTTTTTAAAAAAGAATAAGAAGAAAGACAAGGAGAAGAAACGAGAAGATCGACTGTTTCGTATTTATTGGCAGCTTTTGTCCACGCAGATATTTTTTAACAAGAGCAGTAGCGTTAACAAGCAGCAGAAGTGTTTAAATCTGTAACCCTACGTCGTTGCCCATTAGACCGGGAGGAAGCCCCCAACTGAGTTCAACGAGAGGAAGAGTAGAGTTAGGCTTCCCAGGCCCAGACCCGTCTTCAAAAAGTTTGGAAAAAAAAGGGGGAAGCCACAATTATCTGCATTTTCAGGTCTAACCAACGCACAGATGTATTTTCTCCTGCGGGAGCAGGAAGTGGGTAGCTATTTATAGACGACATTATCTTGCTCTTGGAAACATTTGGTCTTTTTCAGATTTCGAAGAAAGAAAGGAAAGAAGAAGAAGAAAAAAAAGCCACCAAACTTTGCTTTCCAACTCAGCGAAACATGCGGGGTAACGTAGGAGCAAAATAACAAACTTTTTTTTTTTTGAATGCACCGTTTTTAAAACCCAGCTTTCTTTTCTTAAAAAACAAACAAACCCTGATTTAATTAGTCATGCAATGACTTCTCTCCTTCTTCTGCGACTGCAAAGAGCAGGGAATTAATGCAATTGGAAGAGAGCTACCGCCTGCTTATTTCACAGCGTTCCGCTGCGAAGAGATCCACGTGTGCGTGGCGTATCTTTCCAGGATAAGCCCGTGGGCACCTCTTCAGCTGGTTGAATGTGTGGAAGAACCGCTGGGGCATTCCCAGTTGTTAACACACTGGAGATAAGGAAGAGAAAAAGGCAAAGGCAAGCCACGGTGATTTTCCAGGCAGCGGAAGGCAACAGTGAACAATACTTGGGGAGAGAGAAGGGAGGAGGGAGGGGGCTCGTTTATGATTTTGACAGCCTTGGTGTTTGCAACAATTCAGGTCGTTGTTGATCAGCAAGATGGTCTGAGAAATGTCTGCAACGCAAGGGGGAAATTAAAGACGGGAGAGATAAAGAAACATATGGGAAGAATAAAAGTGTGGGTCCATCTACCGCAATTTACGAAATCATTTGAGACAGAATGAGGTTGTGGTGGGAATAGGGCCCAGCTGCTCTTATTAATATTAGTATTGGTGTTATTTTAAAGCGAAGGGAATTTTAAGGCGTCTATTCTTTACACAACTTCTGTTCTGCCCTACCACATCTGTCTCCTTTCAAGTCTTCATGCTACATTGACTTCTTTGGACCTTGGAAGGAAACAAAAAAAAACCCCACACACAAAAACAACCCACAGCCTTGAAACATACAGGACTCTCAACTTTTTGCTGAACACTCAATCTTAAGAGAAAGAAAAAGGAGGAGGGAGGAAAGCGTGTTTAAGGCTGTCATTTCATCTTGGTGACCTCCCTGATTGAACATGATTATGCCTTTCATCCACTTCTTTCTGCCTCTTGGCTGAAGACAGAATTGTCAACACACCTTATGGACTCCAGGTTGGGTGATGCAGACGTTTTCGTGTATTGGGGAAAACTAGAGAGGAAAGAGAAAAGGGATGAGCTACAAGTATAGTGCCTATAGGCAATAGGCAATAGTAAACACTGTGATTCCTGTACATTAATAAAGGAAGCAAAAACAACAATAACCCAACAACCCCAGTTCCATTTTTCAAATACACATATAAGTTATAATGCAATAATGTTCAAAGCTCGCCTTATTAAGGCTCTAGCACAAAAAGCAACTTTTCACAATTTAAAGAGGAGTATTATGACACAGTTTCGCACAGAGTAGAGCACAGTTGATCAGATGAATCTCCTTCATGCAAGGACAGGATTTAGGGGCAGATGTTGAGAAACCCTACTCCGCAGATGATACAAGGGAGCCCCGAAGTGCAGTTGAGTTACTCCCAATTGCTTAGCAGCTCATAGGCCATAGAAACCAGAGAAGAAGACAATGTTGAATGGTCCATATGTTCTAATCTAACGAGGTTGGCCATTCGTTTATAACAAAATTATATTTGTATTGGATTCAGGATAAATGCTATTGTGTTCTTCAGAAAAAACATTTCTGCTTACCACTGTAATTATTATTTCACTTTAGGATGGAACTAATTCGCATAAGGGATCCTATCTATGGGTCCCTTCTCGTCCTCCAATTCTATAGTGTGTGTACCAACATAAACTTTCTGAGAAATTATTTGTGAGTGATGGGAGTCTGGATACTGAAGCTGAGGAAGAACAAAAGCTACATGATACTTCTGAATTCTATATTTGTTGGGGCACCTGCCTTCTATAACAATATGCTCCCAGATTCCCACTCTGATAATGTTGAGGGAGTCACTAAAAACTGAGCTATTCTCCTAGATCTTGGGTTGGGATGGTTGTCAAGTCCCTGTAGGATTTTTTAAAAAATCATTATGAATTTTCCCCCCTGTGTTTCTTACTTTAAACATGAGCCACCGAGCCATTTGAAGCCAGATAGCCTCTAAATTGTATCAGTAAACAAACAGACCAAAGTCTTAGATACTTCATGAACATCTGAGAAAAGATAATATATGTAGGATAGCAATAGCAGCAACAACAACTTGCCACGACATGTTAGCAAATACCTCAGAAAACTATCATTGAGTGTACTTCCCACTGGAGTAATACAAGGAAAACTGACATTTGCCTCAGTGGGAATGTGTCAAATGAGCCACAAAGAAAACATCAGAAGCAGGCAGCAAAATCACCACCAGAACTTATGGGTGGGTGTGAATGGGTGGTTGGGTGGGTAGGTGTCAACGTTGGGGGAAGGGAAACTTCCTTTCTGATTCCTAATTTCCATCAATTGAAGCTTTACTTTGGGTGAACTGCTTGGATTCTTCCTGCTTGATTATTCTAGTCAATCCTTCACCGAACGAAATCTATTGACTCCCTGAAGATGCTCAAAGGGACGTGAAGCTTTTTTGCCTGGGCGCGTTGGTTCTTTGGTGGCTCATTCAGGCAGGCAGATCACTGTTGGAAGCTTTTAAATATGCAAGAGGCAGCAGATAGATTTTAATCAATTTTATCTCATTTCAGTTGAAGAAAAAGTTACCATTGGGAGGGGGACAAGAGAAAAGCACAACTTCATGACCAAGCCTGATTGTTGGTGGTTTTGACGAATGCCCCTGTAGAAATATTTGAGTTATACCAGAAACATCCTGCAGAAAGCACAGCTCAACAACACCTTCCTTTCAGCAGTTCCTAGAAGGAGCCAACCCCATTTGGTGACCCTGAGGACACAGATAAACCTCCAAGTGGCCTCAACGACTCTCTAAAAGGATGCAAATGACCAGCTTATCTGCAAGGCCTATAAATCCTTCCATTCCCCACAACCCAGTCTGAGCTGAGGAAGCTTCTTGGATGAGAAGCGAAATGTCTTCAAAGAAAAACCAGAAAGTTCAGTTGCCTCTTGAAAAAAAGCACCTTTGGGACAACTATGACCTGGATGACTGAGAATCTCCATAGACATACAGCTTGAAACATACCAGGATCTACGGCTTGAGCTGCATTCTTGCCCAAGAGAGGAAATGTGGCTGAGTATAGTTTGTGTAATTCACCCTAGCTTTCTTATTAGCTCTGAAATTGCTGGAGGAGCTTGTGAGAATTCCCCCCCCTCTTGCTACTGTTTTGAGCACCTCCAGTTATGTCCCTAAGGCACAGCCAGTATGGGCTTGCACACATAGCAAATTGTCCTACTTATGAGTCATTGGGAATGTTGCAAGCTTTCTATTCTGTAGCTTTTTAAGGAAACACAAGTGCTTCCGTGAACAAATATTCTTGTCACACATCCAGGGCCAGGGATAAACAGAATGGTACCCATGGAGATGATATGCTAGTAAAATATTTATCAGGTGCTCTACCTGCATCTGAATTAATTTTTTAAAGAGGAAAATAGCTGAGTTGTAAATGTAAACATTCTAGCCCAGGGATTGCTAGAGGGACATCTGCAGGCATTATGATAACACGACATTTTAGGTGGTTGTCCAAAGGTCTGTGTAAAAATATTTTAGTAATGATCAAAATGTTCCAAGGATTCCAAATCTCACAAGATTTCAAGCAAGACCATGAAACGCAGTATGCTTCTTCCCATATTTATATATATATATATAAATGTAACTATATATATAAAAATATGGGAAGAAGCATACTGCTTCCTTACTTTCAACTCCAATCCAGGAGTTCTCAGGCAGTCGCATACACGACCAAACAAACAAACAAACTGTATGGTATTTGCAAATTTATATTTATATTTATTTAGTCTCCCTTTATTTCTTTGTCAGTAAATATAAATTTGCATATATATATATATGTATGTATGTATGTATGTATGTATGTATGTATGTATGTATATATGTATGTATACATTTTTCTTTAAAAAACATAAAAAAGCTCAATATCTATATGAACAGCTATCTATACGTTTTTGAGTGGCAATACCCATATTTTACGAGATTCAGTGATCTCAGAAAATTCCAGCATTTTTTTTTTTTTAAAGAATTAAAATATTTCTTTGGGTGCCCATGTTATTGTACACCATTACCCTATTGGTGTATTTTTATGTCGTTTATTTACAGGAATGGCTCTGAATTTCACAGAAGATTCCAAAAATATTTGTAAAAAAAAATTGCAACCGGAAGGTTATAAAAATATATATATCTGCATTTGGGGAGTTGAAAATCGAGTTCCAAGAAAATATTAGAGTAGGGAAAGAAAGGGAAAGAAAGAAAAGGGAAAGGAAGAAGTACAACCCAAACCATATTTTGAATGTTGATCTCTTCTCTTCCTTACCTGTAGTGTGATTGCATAGGACAGGGATGGCGAACCTTTTCGGCACTTGGTGCCCAAATGCTGAAAAAGGAGCATTTCACGTTTGTTAGGGCCGCAACCCGGAAGAGGAGCTGCCCAGGGGGCATGCACGCGCTGGATAAAGTACTTCCAGTTTCTGGCCCTAGCAAGTCTTCCAGTTACTGCCACGCATGTGTACACGCCGATCAGCTGGCCAGTGCGCATGCTCACGCTCTTCCAGTTTCCGGCACTGCCACACACACAAATGCCAGCTGATTGTCACACACATATGCATGCCAGAAGCCTGTAAGTGGAATGGGTGACACTGCACGTACCAGGCGACATGGCTCCATGTGCCACTTCGGGCATGCGTGCCATAGGTTCGCCATCACAGGCAAAGGATCATAGGTGAACTAATACCATCCAAAACAAGACTCAGTGGCTAAATGAAGTGAGAAGAATTTCATTTTAGCACCTAACTGAGCAGAATCTGCTGAATGGAGATCGCCTCAACCTTAGACCTCAGAGAAAGCACAATTGAAGATCTGTTTCCAGAAACATAGAACTGAGCAGAAGAAATGGGGGTGGGGGAGAGAATGTGTGAAGATTTCCCTTCTTTCAGAGAAATTTGATCTTGGGTTTCCTTTCACTGTCCCCTGGCAGGAGCAATAGGAACAAGACCACTACTGTATGCCTCTGTGACTGGGACTCACAGTCTTTTTGCAGTCTTGCAAGACTCTTGCAGTTCCTAGAAGGAATATTTCAAGAGATCTTCCCGATGGGAATGGGATCACACAATTTCTCTTTTTTTACTTCCAACTTTGTTCTAAAACAAACAGGAAATACCAACTTTCACCTAGAATTCAGTGTGTGGAATGTTTATTTATGCTAGCTAGTTATTTAGTTAGACAGTCAGTTAAGTTAAGCAGCCTGGTAAAAATCCAAGTGTTGATGTGACATTATCAGTCTTTCAAATGAACAGGAAGCAGACTATGCAAGGATTACAGGAATGCTACTTTTTTGTTGTAGGTATCCAACATGGTTTCCTTCTTTCCTCTTATATCAGACAAACTCAAGGCAAAGTTATTTTATTTTTCCCCCCTCATGCCTTCTTCTTTCTCAGAATTGAGTTGAATCTTATATTTAACTGTTCCTCCATAAGGTAAAGGTAAAGGTTCCCCTTCAACATATGTGCTAGTTGTTCCCCACTCTAGGGGGCGGTGCCAGCGCTGTCTGAAGTCGTCTCCGCGATCATGTGGCCGGCATGGAAAGGCACACGGAACACTGTTACCTTCCCACCAAAGGTGGTCCCTATTTTTCTACTTGAATTTTTTACGTGCTTTCGAACTGCTAGGTTGGCAGAAACTGGGACAAGTAATGGGAGCTCACCCCATTAAGCGGCACTAGGGATTCGAACCACTGAACTGCTGACCTTTCAATCGACAAACTCAGCATCTTAACCACTGAGCCACCGTGTCCCTTGCAATTGCTACTCATGCTTTAAAAGTCAAGGAAATTGTAATTTAAGAAAGCAATCTTAAATATCACATTAAGAGGGAAGGATTGCTTTCTCTCATGTTCATTAATGGCTTTGATGGTCAAGCTCTGTGCAACAGTTTGCCTTGGCCCCTGTTGAATATATATTTGATTCATCTGTAAAAGACATAAAGCTCCCTCCAGATTCCATCTGTTATATTGCTTGTCCAAGCAGAAACCTGAGGGATTTCTCTATGCTGCATTGTGACATATAGCACTGCATGAATTAATCATATAAATATAAAAATCAGACTAAAGAGACCTCAAGCTGGTGACTTTGGCCCTTTATCCATCAGACATACAGTAATTAATTGTCAAAATGGAAAATGAAGAATCTGAAAGAAGCATACCTAAGTCTAATAAATACTTGTAATAAGTAAGGTGTTATTGAATCGGGAACAAAACCTGTCCTTCATTTTATTCAAGAAATGGATTTTATGCAAACATCAATTAATCTTTTTATTATAAGATTAATGTATAATAAAATATATATTAACATATATAAATATACTCTTACAAATAATAAATATATTTTATTATTTGCACCAAATACAGTCCAGTACAAAAATAACTCAACCAAGCAAAATCCAAAAAGTAACATTAACAGTTTAACAGCTTAAATCATGGTATCCTCCTGTTAACAAAGCTGGACATCTGGATTGAAATCTACTTACCTTTGCTACCGGTTTGGGTGTGCTCCTATGCTGCGCATGTGTGCGCCTCTTCTGTGCATGCACAGAATTTTCCGCGCATGAGCGGATGGTTAAAAAAGATGGTTATGAAATCCCGGCGGGTGGCGGAGCCTCCCACAACCAGCGCCGGTTCAGCAAGCCGGATAGAACCAGAGGGGTTTCACCGCTGCTGGATATGACATATTTTTATGGTTAATTTTTATCAATTAATGCACATAAGACATTATGCCAAGGTTGCTTTTTGTAGGGTTATGCACATGCAGTCATGACTGACAAAGAAGACGGAAATTCAAATTAAGGAAAGAGAATTCATAAGAAGCCACCTGTTAAATCAGTATGCTATTAATTGAACTGGTCTAGTACTTGTATCATAGAGTGGCCAAACAAATGCATTCTAGAAGCTTACATATATGGCCAGGAAAATGCCAACCTCTTTTCACTGTCATTTCCTAGCAGCTGATACATAAAGCATGTGGCCTCTGATTCCCTGCAAATTCTGTTTATTCAACCCTAGAATTAATTTTTGGAATTCTCTTGCTTAGACTGGAGATAAGGATCTTTAGTAATTTAAAGGTCCACAGGCTTTGAGCAGGATAAATCTATGAGACAATGAAGAGAAGCTCACACGGAATCACAAAATATCACTGATACCTATCAGAAGCGTTCTGGTTCAGGTCTAATTTTATCCTGTATTTATGACATGGAAAAGGAGATAACATTAAACTTCATTGGTGTACAATCTTCTAAAAATCCCAGATAAAAATAAACCTGATAGGCTAGAAAATCCTGACATAACCTAAATATTGTCTAGTTGGAAAGTTATTTTCTATTCCAATTTCTTTATCTAGGAAGCTTTATGTAAAATTTAAAGGACGAGACTTTAAACTTTTGTGTCAAAAGCCCAGGAATATCTATCTTAAATCATACTGGATATGACTTGCATCACGAGAAGCAATAGCAATAGCAATAGCAATAGCACTTAGACTTATATACCGCTTCATAGTGCTTTTACAGCCCTCTCTAAGCG
>JANHFK010004309.1:13799-26172 GCA_036250565.1 Sibynophis collaris
GTGCGTGGATGGATGAAAAGATAATGTGGAAGAAGGCCAAGGCAAGCCGGTTCATAAAGTCTCCGGAGTTGAGTTTGTCTTGAGGAAGGAATCTTGGCTTTAATGTTTTTCATCCATGCTAATTCTTTTTCTAATGTGTGAAATACTGAGTTACTTGCACAATTCTGTAGCTGTGGAGGCTGAAATTACAAAATGTAATTACAGTTACATACTTTCTGTATGAATATATATTTCAAAAATTAATAAAAGAAAAACAAAACCACATATATTATGTAAAAACAACTTAGTTTTTAAGACACAAATTAACCCTAGCCTATGCAGGATCATACTGATGATACCAATATGACTTTCATTCAAACTGTGAGAGTGAACAAATTTCTTCAGTGGATGCTCTTGACAACTCAATATTAACTTTTTTTTAATATATTCCAAGTACAGTAAGGACAAACCTCTAAATAAATGGATACATTCCTAAAGTTTGGTACAACTTTTATTTCTCTTCCCAAGATCATATGAACAATGATGTGAACATTACACCAAAATTGACCAGCCATAAGGCAAGCGCTGTCATAGACTTCTGAGAAGTCTATGTGTGTCAGTGCTTTTCTGAGTGGGATGTTGCAATCCTGTTTTCTCAGTACAATTCTGGTACTGGTGTAGGTGAGTGCCCAGGTAGAGATTCCTGAGTGGGCATAAACTGCAGCTTTGGGTTATCATCTATGACCACCAAGGGGAAGGTTCTGTGTCTGAGTGTTTTCAGCGTCCTCACTCCTTATGAGTCAAATTTCAATTGCATTTGTTTCTTATAAACATGTTTCACCTTATCATCTTCAGTCTACTCTGACACAGGTGGCCACGGTAAGGCCAGAAGATCTCAAAATCTGTCCAGACGACTTGCACAAAGTGTTGTCGGAGGTCCAGGAGATGAGGGAGCAACAGAACAGCATGGACATCAAGCTGGAAAGTATGAAAAGGTGCGGCACCATGAATGCACCATGAGCAAGTATTAAGAGGCAAATCATGACAGGAGTTTCCCATCCCATCTATAAAGCTGCAGATAGAATGAAGGGATTGCCTGAGTACAGAAAGGTGGACTTGTTGGCATCCTGGATGACCCTCTTCTGTTCTAACTACAAACATTATGCCATATTATCAGCACCTACCCACTTTGAAAAGGAAATAAAGGGTCTTGCTATTGTGGCTACTAATAATTGCAAATCTAGGAGGAAGACTATTTCCTTTTTAATTTTTTTGTCCTCTGTCCCCAGAGATCTTGCTCCTGCTGGTTACTGAGTTGACCTGCTCAGCTGCAGTATTTTACCTGAAATTTTACTCACCTGCAAGTTTAATTGTTGTCCTTTAGTGTTTTAATTAAGAATGGTCTACTGTGAGACGTGAAAAGATCCATAGTCATTGGGAGAGCAGAAGATGACCTAAGTCTATAGAAAGCTGCCTGATGAAGGGCTGGACTGATAGGCTGTCTAACCCATTGATGTCCGCCTGTCCCCTTCCAAAAAAATCATTCTTCTTGGAAATGCTGGTGCTTTTTGCCTGCAGGACAAATATTTTGCCCCCGAGCAGTGATCTCTTCTGACTTTCGCCTCCCGAGTCTCCATTTAAAGGATCTCATGGAGCAGAGCTGAGAAAAGCCCTTCTTCAGAACCTTTGCAGTTACTGTAGTCCAAGCATGATCAGGTGTAGCCCTTCCTCACATCATTTCCAAAAAGCCTCTTTTTGCCCCTCCAGAACCTCGGGGGAAAGTCCCGTAAAGTTGTGGTATCTCCTTTTCCATTCTGGGTCTTTTGGAATGGAAAACTGGTTAGTCTCCTCCTGCTTCCATGCATCCCCTCCTTTCCTTAAGTGCAGCAACCCAAATCTTCTTGCAAAAGTCTCCACTGGACTAGACTGAACCCTTGGAAGTCGCTCACTTTCACCATCTTGCCTCGTTTCTAGGGAAAACAAAGCCCTCTGGAAAGAAGTGGCCTTCCTCCGCCAGAAGCACAACCAGCAGCAGCAGCTCTTGTCGAAGGTACTGAGAATAGGGTTGCTCAGGGTCCTAAGAGTGATCTAGTCTGTCCAAGTGCTTAGAGGAAGAGCACCTAGTCCAAAGGCAAGATAGAAACATTCCTTAGAGCACTCCCAGATTCACAGAGACAACTGAAAGGAAGAGACTCAACTGACAGTCCCAATCGTCACTCCCTGGGCTAGAAAGTTGAGGTCGGGAAGTTCTGCTGATTACATGGAAGAACTAGGAATGGAAGAAAAAAGAACAACAAACAAAGTCCTGGAGAACTTTTAAAATATTAAAATCTGTGAGGTCTAGATAAATCATTTTGCAGTAGATAGGCCATTGATTCAGAAGTTTCACTGAACAAAGAAAGGAGCAGCCATTAAAGTAAATTGCAGGCAAATTTATTGGTTGTAAAAAAACTGTGGTTTTGCACACAGTGAATCACCCTATTACTTTATATTATTCTCTGCATCTCGGTTCAGGCTGAATGCATCAAGTCAATCTCTGAATGTGTAAGAAAACTCCCCCAATACGATTCATACACAGGTCAGAAATAGGCTTTTTACTTCTTTTATTTTAAATCAGGTAAATACAGAGGCCTGATCAGAGAATCACAAGAAATATAGAAATTAAGAGTTCGCTGTGTCAGCGAACAGAATTATGTTTTTGTTGCATTCTGAGTGGCAAGGAAAATCAGAAGTAGTTAAATTGAATCCCTGTGGAGTGAAACTCCCAGAGATTGATCAATTATATAAACTGCCTTTACTCTACTCTTAGTTGAAAGGACTTTTAGAGTATTTTGTAGAAAAGTTACATCAAATGACTCCCTGTGTCCAGGTTTATGCAACATTCAGAGACATCGCTGTCAAAGATAGATGGAGAGAAAAGATGAAACGAAGTAGCTTTGAATGTCTTTATTGTAGCCATCTTTAAGGAAAAATTGCCCAGAGGGAAGACATCTCATTGCCGGATTGCGTCCTGTAATTGGGAATTCTCTCTGGTGCAACAGATGGATGCACCTGAGAGAATGGAAGAGAATTACAGAAGGTCCCAAATCTGGAGCAGGTTTGTCTGTTGACATTGAGGAAATAGTAGCAAGGATGTTGCCAATGGAATCCATTGCTCTGTTAACACAGCTTCCGCCCTGATGGCATGTAAGGTGATGAATGATAATTCAGTCCATGTTTTATTAGCTCAGTCCTTAATTATTACAACAAAGATAAATAATTGCACTGGTTAATGTGTTGGAGTTTTTAAAATCTGTTGTGTAGATCTTAAATCTTACCTAAGATTGTCCGTGATAACGGCATGCAAGTATGTGTGTGTATACAAATAGTGTGTTTGTGTTGTTTATTTGCAGGAGGTATGGGCTAAAGGCAAAAGTTAACAAAAAGCTTTTAAACCTTTTGCCAGTTCTATTTTGCACCACTGAATATTGTTCCTGTGCTTAATTTTGAGGCTGTGATGGTTGAGATGAGAGAGGATTGTTACTTTTCCCCTCTTCTTTCAGATCCTTGAATTTATACTGGGTTTAATGAGAGGAAACTGCATTTTGGGGGTCAAGAGAAAAAGGTAATTGCTCACTCTTTTGGTTCTGTTGCTATTCAGGTTTTTCCCTCCATACTGAGGAGAGAAAAACATAAACTTCGTAGGGCTCCTGCCTCCCTGTTAAGAGGATACAAACAGAACAGTTGAAATGATTCCAAAATGTTGCCTGTCCTGTTTCTTTCATCGTGCTCCTGTTTCTGATTACTTTGCCTCTCTTTTCATGGCCTCTGGGTGAGCATTATTCTTGCCTGTGTGAAGGTATTTCAGCTACTATATTGGTGGCTTCTCAGGGCAAAGCCCCTGCTTATGGTTTGTTGTGAACCTGCCAAGGGCTTGACTTCTTTCTGACACCTTCGCCTGCCAGATGTTTCTCTTACCAGGAAAAAACCTCAAAGAGCCGGCAGCTTTTGTAGGTTGGTTTTTCTGCTTAGCGTCAGGTGAAAATGGCTGGCAGCTGAAGCATGAAACCTGAACAGGCCAGGGATGCTCTTCGCAAGCCACAGGGGAAATGGGGAAGAGCAGAGAGAAACCGTGGCTGCATTTCTTCCGGGTCTTAAGACTTCAGAGGGGCACATTAAATGAACCCATTCTATAGAGATAGTCCACAACCTACAACCGCTTTGAGCACTACATTTCTGTTAAGAGAAATATGGAGTTTTGCTCCATTTTACAACTTTTATTGCCACAGTTGTTAAGTGAAACACTGAAGTTGTTAAGCTAGTAACACCTTTGTTAAGTGAATCTGGCTTCCCCACTGACTTTGCTTGTCAGAAGGTCACAGAAAGGGATCACGTGACCCCAGGACACTGCCACCGTCATAAATATGAGTCAGTTCCCAAGTATCTGAATTTTATTCATGTGACCATGGGGATACTGCAACGGTCATAACTATGAAGAATGGTCATAACTTTTTTCAATCCTCTTGTAACTTTGAATGGTCACTAAATAAACTGTTGTAAGTCGAGGACTACCTATACTTCCCTTGCTGAAGAAATTATGCAGAAAGATAATTAAAGCTAATTTTAGTGGGATGCTGCTTCAGCTCGTAGGCCCAGGGCTTGTGCAGGGTTGGCAGAGGCCTGGCCAGTGGCTGCTTCCAATTGGGGATGTTCAGACAATTGTGTCCAGATGTTGAACTCATGTCCTTTTTTTCCATGTGCACAAAAAAACCATTTTGGATGGTTATAACTAGTGGGGGGTTCCAAAAAGGGGTAGGTGCACTTGGAAAGCACATGGTCCATCATTCTACGTAAAATAAATGACTGTTGTACATTTCCCTAGGCAGGAACTTCCCATGTGAGAAAATTATGATTTCCTTTTCATTTGAGAACAAGAAAGAGGATTTGCCTTGGATTTTGTCACTCATATTTATTGGCTGGAGACTGTACTGTATTCCAGATGCAAACTGTTCCTAGGAAAAGACAGCCCATTTTAGTTCAAAATAATTATTATGCCTTGATTGTGTTGAAAGCGTGCCTCAATTTTGGTTCCTAAACACTGTGAATTGCCAGCTGTGATTTTAAAGCTCAGTCTCTCAAACCCTGTAATCCTCCAATCAGTTTGGTAGCTGTAAAGGGGTAAACAGTATTTGGTTCATCAGGGCTGCTTTCTAAATCAAGGTAGACATACAGCAAAATTAGGAAGTCGCATTTAGACCATTGTATTCAAATGAACATTTCATCAGTTTGTCTAGGATCTTCAGAAGCATGCAAATGTTAATTTATTTGTTTCTTTTAAAAAGGGAGTAAAGATTCCCTCTGGGAATTTGTTTTCTTGGCTTAGGGTTAGGGTTCAGACGTCTGAGTGGTGAAAAACGCAAGTTGATCAAAACCTATTTTTGTTTTTACCAAACCATTTCTCTGGTGATGATTTTCTTGCTGGGGAATGCTTCCATTGCGTGCATGCAGCGGTTTCTGCATATAAAGCTTTCTGGCTCATCTGTCCATCCTCCTCCATAGTTCTCTCTGCTCTACTTCTCCCAGGTCTTTGGCCGATGCTTCAGACCCTTCGCCTCCAAAATTCAGCCGCCAGTACATGCGCATTCCCGTGGAAGACTGTGAAACCGTAAGACTTCTTTTGTTTTGGTTTTCCCCTGATCCTCCTAAACAGTTCATGCTAAATTCATTCTAGCTTAGCTGGTTATAAAATTCCCTCTTAATAATGCCTGTTAATTTTTTTAAATAATGCATTTCAGTTTCACTAGGAATTCTAATAATTGCCAGAGCTTTAACAGTTTTACTATAATAACAATTGTCTAAATAAGAAAAATGATGATAAGGGTGTTGGATAGACTGCTTGTTGCTCTTGTGCCCTTAGACAGCCCTTTCGGAGCATGGCCCAGACTGCCAAGACTCCATTATCATTCGTGACATCACAGATGCTCAAGAGGAAGAGGAGGAAGAAGAAGAAGATGCTGCCCCAGAGAAGTTTCTGGCACTGGTGCACTCCAGTCATGAAAGTTGGTGAGGTTACAGATATTTAGAAGTTTTTACTGAGAGACAACACTGAAGCTGAGGCAGGCTGCTTCATAATAAGTGATCAGAGTGCTGAATATTTTTATCCTAGAGGTGTTGCCAAGAGATGTCTATACTTTTGTTGGTTCTGTAAAATCTTGGTTTGAGATGTGGCTACTGCCATGTTCCTGGGAAAGAAAAGTAGAATTGGGAGTTTGTCTTAAAAAGTAGATGTGTCTGGCTTTTTGACGGCTTGGCTTGTACAGCCAAGAGGTTCGAAGTTTGTGGGTGTGGCATTTGTAGCTGTATGAAACCAGATTAAGCACTCTGAGGTCCAGCACTGTGCATTATGGTTTGTCAGGAACCATCTGCCAGGCTCAGATCTTGAACCTAGGATTCAATTACGTAGCTGTGGGCCTGGCCCCAAAGGTGCCCCTAACACTTGACAATGCCATGAAAATGGAGGTACCAGCTTCTCAAAATGCAAGTTTATGTGGTGCTGAGAGTGTTCTGTATAGATTTAGAAGGAATGGGGTTTTCATAATTAAAACCTTCCTTTTACAGCATTTCATAAAGTGTAGAATGATATTCATTGGATTCTGGTTTTTTATATATGATTTTTATTGGTTTTTCAAAATACAAAGAAAAATAAAAAATAGTGGAAAAATAAGAAGAGGGGGAGGGAAAAGAAAAGAAATATAGTGTAAACGGAGAAGAGGAAAGAAAAAGGCACCAACTTCCAATTCTCTTTAGCACAGTGGAAGATAACTACATTACAACTACAACTTTTTGCTTTTACACAACAGTATGTACAGCCACTTCCATAACAATAAACCTGTCTAATTAACAAAAACAAAATCAAAGTTTCTTTTTTTTTTCATTGCAAGCACAAAATCTGGAAACAATTTCAGAATAAAAACAAGGCTAGACATATTATCTTCTTTGGATAAAAGAATCAATTTCACCATCTCTGCTTCTCTTTGCTGTGGGGAGTAGTATATGCTTCTGTTAACTCATTAATCTTTACCATAATTTATATTAAGAAACTGCTCTATATTATTTCATTTTTTTTAACCCTAAAGGGAGAAAACACTTTTTTTCAGTTTTGATATTTTACTAACTTGAAAAAGTATTATATATAAAAGAGAAAAAAGAAAACCCTTTGTTTTAAACTCAAAACACAATACTACGTTAGAGCTTTCATTCAATTATATATATCATACCAAAAAAAGTTCAATTAACTCCATTTAGCACATTGAATCCGAATCTGTCCCTCGAGTTTATCCTCATGGAATGGATCTTTTTCTTCTCTTATTTTCAAATTTAGTCAGTAGTATTTTACAAACTTTGGGAATTATTCAGCATTACATTTAAAAAATGAGGACATACATTTACAAACTCATTTTATACATACAAAACTAACTTAAAGCTTTCTTTCAATCCATATATCAAACTTGTAAAAGTCCATCCTAGGCTTGTTTGTAATATAAAGGCGAAATAAAAATTCATCACTAATTGGGCGGGAGCCTTGAAATACAAAGATAAAGAGATTATCATTCTTAAACAAATCCTGAAAAAGATAAGAGATAAAAGGAGGAAATATTCCTCCTTGTCCAAGAAATTATATAACAAAGGGATTTTGTTTAGATGGTTGCTACCGGAGGGAATGTTGATCTTCTGGAAGGGGGATAAAATTAGAATAAATACTATCACAGAGGCTGAGGCCTTTATGAAAGAACATAAATCCCTTCTGGAGGAAGAAGAACTAGGGGCAACAGGGGTGTGTGTGATATTTCACAATTATTTGAGGCGGGAGAGACCACAGCTCCCATGGAAGATGGGGGGAAAGGAGCAATACGTAAAAAGCTCAGGTCACAAGATAAGAAATGACTATTTTGAAATATTCTTTTTAAGATATAGTTGAAAGTTATAAAATATGTTGTTGAATCTGCAAATAATGTTTAAAATGTTTTTATTCTTCTTATTTTTTTTAAAGTGAAGAGATGTTTTAATGAAATTTTGATAAAATATTCTGATTAATTTGCTATTTTAAATGGAAATTGTAACCTCCAATATGGCAGGGCTGTTAAAAAAAAATTATTCATTTACCCTACCCTATTTTTTCCCTGTATATTTTGAAAAAAACCAATAAAATACTTTAAAAAAATAAATAAATAAAGATTCATGTTTGGCTAATGGGTGGAGCTCAACATACATTAAAGAACAATAGTAATAAAATACGTAATTATATCAGGGGTGGGTTCAACTTACCTTTGCTACCAGTTCGTAATGGAAGCATGCATGCATGCTTGTTTCGCTCGCGTGCACGTGCGGTACTTCTGCGCAGGCGCAGAGCATCCATGATGACATCTAGGTGGGTGGGCAGAGCCTCCTGCCACCGCTACTACCAGTTCACAAAATTTGGAGTGAACCGGTAGGAACCCACCACTGAATTATATACACAAGCTTTATGCTGGAGGCATGACAAATATTCTGTCATCTAGGGGCATTCATGAGTATTATTCTCCTCAAATATTCTGATGATGACCCATACCCTTGGATGTACAAGTGTCTTCATCAGCCTAGAACAACATAATGCTGTATCGCTTTTTGTTTTCTGCTTTATCCCATTGCCTGCCTGCCTCTCCCTTCTCAGAAGTTCAGTAGCCTGAATATTATTAATCACCTTTTGATTTCCTTTCTATTTACTCTCTCTGAGTCCTGTCTTATTGCCTCTTGCATTATTTCAGCTATATCTCAAGTAGTTTCTCTCCAGTTTACCTCTCTTGCTTTTCCTTAAGGCATCATTCACTTTCTCTGCTAGGTAGCCTATTTCATCTTCCCAAAATTCTCAAGTTGCATTATGATTGTTTGGCCAAATATTATTAGAATGTCAATTCCACACAGAAGAGCACCCACTAGCCAGGTAGAGCACATTACATTACCAAAGCATCCCATATCACAGTATAACTATGAAAATTGCACTTTCTTTGAAGCACATGAATATTTGATATCACATAACACCTTTCTCCTCTGTAAATAATTGCCTTGTTCTTAAAAAAACACACACACACACCAGTAAGTCAAATATGGTGTTTCAATATTTAAGTAAAGCTCTTTTTAGAGTAACAATCAGTTTGAAACAAACAGCTGAAATACTCAAAATGTTTAACACTTGGCAAGTATCTCAAGAGAAAACTGAAGAGTTGGGAAGAGAAACAGCCTATTTGAAGTTCAGAAAGATATTATCCACCTTTCAGATACTTGGATTCATCTGCCACTTAAAATTTTATAGTTCCTAGTTAAGATGGGCACCAAAGTTTGGTTTAGAATGCCCAATTACTTATTCATCCACCTAACTATCATGCATACATACCCTACCATTCTTTCAGAGATTTGAAAGCAATATCAACTTTTGGTCTCTTCAGACCAAAGCTCTGTTGATGCTTGGCTAGTACATGCCATTTTCTTGGCAAAGTTTTCTGAAATAATTTGTCTTCTTTCTCAAACTAAGAGAATAACTGGGCCCAAATCACCCAGTATAAAGGGCATACACAGTAGTCTTGAACAGGAGGAAGAGCTGCTACTAAGACAATGGTCAGATAAGATGATTGTGACGCTTGTCAACAAAACAACTTAAAGTCTCTGAAATTCCACCTGGTTCACATGAAGATAAAAGGACAGAAAATGAAGCACATTTGGATTTGCACAATTCTGTTACTATAGGTATTAGAATAAAAGTAATCCTGACCTTTACAGCACCAATTCCTTAGTCTGTCTACCTTGTTGGCACTGAGCTGGCTTAATGCCTAAGGCAGGAGTTGAGTCAGTTCCGTCCAGGCCTTCTCTGAAATGTTAATCATTATATTCCACTTCCCTAATCACAACAGAAAAAAAGATATTAGATTGCTGCTCAGCACAATCTGCCAAATCTTTTATAGACCCTGAAAACTTAGATGAGGTTTTTGAAAAAGTCAAATTGAGGGTTTCATGCAAGTTTGTCAGAAGCTCTCAAAAACATCCATTTGGAAAATCAATTTGCTTCCAGTACTGACCTGTTTTGCAATAAATCATCATTGAGGAATACGTCCCATGAGATAGTTCACTGGAGAGCTACTGATATCTGCAATAGAACATTACTGTCTTAGTTGAAAAGTCCTCTGCTTCTTTAGTGGAGATTTTAAAAGCAACATTGAACTTCTGCAAGTAGCTAATGGTTCTTTCATGATGTGGAAAGTGCGGGGTTTTTTTCCAATAGAAAGTGATGTTACTGCCAACTCAGTATCAATGCTGTACAATATGCTTCATATCATTGTATGGTAGCTAACAAATAGTCTGTTTTCAGATGTTTCAACCATTGTCAGCCAAACATAATTCTTTGAGAGTTTCTTTAATACAGAAATTAAGTCTTTTCTAAGGTATTATGACAAGGCATGAAAAAAATACATGAGAAGAAGGATTAGTAAAAAAAATTGCAAATTCTTCGGGGCAATCTAATTGGACCAATGCATTTCAGGTTTGTTTTTCAATGTGGTGGAACTGAAATTTTTCAGGACTAATGCAAACTACGAACTACTTCTTCTGTCTGTGAATTAATTTGTGAATTTACAACAAGTTGTCCATCGACTTGAGTTTCCCAAACGCTGTCCCCTCTTTTCACCTCAAGCAAATTAATTAAAAAATAGCTATTTTGAAGAATAGCTATATGTGTGTGTGTGTGTGTATGTATGCGCGCACACACACATTCATTCAGATATGGACTTATAAAGAGCCACATGCTGATCTGGCATGGATTGGAAACAACACAATTATCTATAGTTTCCAAAGGCAAATTGTAGACAAGTCAGTTTTGCAGACTGAGACTTTCAGATTCATTAAATGCATTTTATAATTCTTCATGTTCCAAATAACAGAACAGCCCACCTTGTTTCATTTGCAAAATAAGAGGGCAGGTGCAATGATAATGTCAGGCCAGTTCAGTCTTGTATGGTACCTTCTTTTTCAATGAGCACCATACTCCATGGACTAAGGAGCTGAAGCTGTGTCTGCTTGCTGACAGCTTGGTCAATTGGCCTGTGCTGCTTGGGGAACAGCCATGCCAGTGGGCCTGTAACCTGTGATGATAAACATAGGAGAGCAGCCTTGTCAGTGTATTACCAGAGAGGCAAGATAGCATACTGTCTTGGGTATCTGTGCCAAGAGCTAAGTGAATTTGCTTCAGCATAGACAACTGTTTCCAGGCAGAGACAGATGCATTTGGATGCAGGTAGATAACTATGCCTAGAGGCTTCACAGGTGGAGGAAGAAGGCAGCATCAATATTTTAACACCCATCTATCTGTGTCAGAAAAAAAACTGGCTACCCACTGTTCCTTCCAGATGCACCATGCCAGCTTTCAATTGCAGCAGTTGTCTGGGAACTTGCACAAGAATAACACAGCAAGATTGAGAAGGCCTGCAGTGATTAAAAAGAATTTAGGATACAGCAGTTCTGCAGTTCATAGGTAGAGGCCCAGTACCCTTCCTGAAGATCTACTGCTGATACCTTGGGATAGATAGTGGAGGCCAGATTAAACAAGGTTTCACTGAGCACCTAAATGAATTGGAGCTCTTACTTTCCACTTGACCTGACTATCATTCAGCTTCTATTATTTCATTTTTCAAAAAGTCTTATTTTTGTTCAGTTTCTTTATTTCTACTCCCCAACTGGAAGCTCAAATGGAAGTCAAGAAGAAACTTGTCAACCGCAATATGCCGAACAGCAGATAGGCCAAAAGCAGCTGGCCTCTGCTGTGCCTAATGAAGCCAGCAGCTGCTAATGTCTCTTGGTGCTAATGCATAGACTTCATTCGTGGAGTGAATCTTCCGACTTTTCTGCACACAGGCTGCTCAATAAGGCAGAGACTGGGTGGAAAAATGTCCAGTCATATGGCATGCTGGGGTCAAACTCTGTTTCCAAATAAGATTCTAACTGGTAAAAAAAAAAGTTAAACACATTAAGGTGCCAGAAGAAGAATAGAGTTTACTTATCCTTTAGTATCTTTATGTCTTATCCTTTAGCATCTTTATGTCTCTGAATTTTTTTAAAACTGGGTTTTATTGGTTCCTGCTTTCTCCTGAGGATCCATGGTTGCTTTGGGCTGCCTTCTACTTCCCAGTCCAGATTTTTAGTTTAAATTTAGAAGGATTTGTTTCAGAAGGCAATGGAAAACTAAACTGAAGAGGAGCGAAATCAGTTTAACCTTCATGTATTCTGAAATGCATGCATACAATTATAAATAAGTTGTGCAACTCCCATCCCCCACCCACCCACTCCCTCTCCCTCTCTCTCTCTCTCTTTCCTTTTATTGCACTGTTGCAAA
>JANHFK010004310.1:30232-41462 GCA_036250565.1 Sibynophis collaris
ATCCATCCATCCATCCATCCATCCATCCATCCATCCATCCATCCATCCATCCATCCATCCATCCATCCATTTATTTAGTGGATTGGGCAGATAATAAATGTACATAAAGTACATTTCAAGTAAAGTAAAATAAAAAGATGGAGAGAGGGAGGGAGGGAGAAGGAGAGAGAGAGAAGCTCTCCTATAACAATAGGCCTGCATGAATTTCTAGATTGTTAACATATTCTGTTTAGAATTGCAATATTACAAATCTAAACAACCAAAGATAAATAGATATAAACATCTACAGCTATTGAAGCACTTAAGGAAAATGTGAAAAGATAAAAGATATAAACATTGTATTATTTCATTACTACTCCTTTTTTAAACGTAAATGTGATTTACACAATAGAAACAATCACTCAGAGATAATTCAGGTTGCTTGAATCTTTACATCTTTTGAAAAGTCGTTCCTCCTACACAAAATTTCCTAAGTATATTATGCAGTTGGTTACTGGTTGCATAACTCTTACTGAAATTCCAATATCTCAATGGTCACATTGATGCTCTTTCTGAATTTTGACATTAATTTGTAACTGAATCCGTGATCTTTCAAAAGATTTTGCCTGCCAGGTTAGGCTGCACCATCGCCAAGTAAATTGATATATGTTATCCATGTGATGGTGTTTATCTTTGAGGGTTAGCTCTTCATGTTTACAACACAAACAGTAGGTTTTCTTTTTCTCACGAGTAATTTGGCATCCCAGTGTGTTTCATGGGAGAACATCAGCCATGAATTGTGACTGTGTGCTTTCTCAATTACTGAAGTGTCTAGCAAATAATTACAAAGGTTTTCAGTGAAGGCGCCCTGTCTCTCTTTTGTGATTGATGTGAGGGTAAAGGTTGCGACCTTTAGGGTTGAGGAGATTGTGGTGTGTGTAATAGGACGGTGGTCTTATCAGCTAGTCCCATTCAATGTGTACTTTCCCGTTAAGGCTGCAAAGCCAGTAAACATTGGTTACCTGGGATGTTAATGTTATCAGTGGGGGGTTTCTTTGTTTTTGTCCCTTGTGAGGATCTGGGCTTGAGCCTAATTCTTCCAAATCCCTCTTTTTGACATCGGCTTTCTTTTTTTTTTTTTTTAATGCCTCTGTGGCACTGGAGGATTGGATTGTGGCAAAACAGCATCACTTTATATTTGATTTATTGTCTCTATTTAAGCTGGATTCCAGCTGCCCGACTCTCTTCGATTTGGGAAGCCTGCTCACGGGACAGAATAGCAGAGCAAGATGTCTCCAAGGTGCTTTTTAGAAGGCAACTGGACTAGATTGTAAAACATAAATTCAACTCAAAAATAGTTTTGTCGCGGAAGCGACTGCCTGCGAAGGCTCTTGGATGGGGGCCGAAAGGTGAAAACGGAAGCAGTATGCTCCATCCCATAATTGGGTAGACCAGGTTAACCTGATAGACCAGTCTCTCCGAAAAAAAACACTCAACTGGACTAAAGTCTCTTCCCCACCACCTTTGAGGAAGAAGACATTTCGTTTCTCATCCAAGAGAACAACAAGACACAAGGACAGTTTTTTTGCGGACGCCATCACTCTGCTAAACAAATAATTCCCTCCACACTGTCAAACTATTTACTAGGGCTGCACTATTATTAACTTTCTCATCGTTCCTATCACCCATCTCCCCCCACTTATGACTGTAGGACTGTAACCTTGTTGCTGGTATCCCTTATGATTTATATTAACTGTTTCTTAATATGATTTGATTGTTTATTTGTACCCTATGACTATCATTAAGCGTTGTACCTTATGATTCTTGATGAATGTATATTTTCTTTTATGTGCACTGAGAGCATATGCACCAAAGACAAATTCCTTGTGTGTCCAATCACACCTGGCCAATAAAAAAATCTATTCCATTCCATTCTATTTTATTCTATTTTCTATTCCATTCCTGTCCAGTCCAGTCCAGTCTAGTCTAGTCTAGTCTGGTCTATATGCACCAAGACAAATTCCTTATGTGTCCAATCACACTTGGCCAATAAAGAATTCTATCCTATCCTATCCTATCCTATCCTATCCTATCCTATCCTATCCTATCCTATTATATCCTATTCTAAAAAAGCACTTTTGAGACAACCCTGACCAAGAAGATCAAGAATCTCCATACTCCATAGATAGTAGAGTAAGATGGAGAAAAATAACCAAATGCCAATGAAAACATTCTTTTTTTTTCTGACTGATGAACTTAAAAAAAAAAAATTAAGACAGAGAATACGGGTAATCCTCGATTTACAAGAGTTCATTTAGTGACCGTTCAAAGTCACAACGGCACTGAAAAAAGTGAATTAGGATTAGAATTTACAACCATTGAAGCATCCCCATTGTGACATGATCAAAATTCAAAACTTGGCAAATGACTCATGTTTATGACAATTGCAGTGTCCTGGGTGTGTGTGTGTCAAGTGACCTTCTGACCAGCAAAATCAATGGGGAAACCAGATTCCCTTAACAACTGTGTTACTAACTTTAACACCTGCAGTGATTCTCGTAAATGAGGCAAAACTCACTTAACAAATGTGTTATTTAGCCACAGAAATTTTGGCCTCAATTGTAGTAGTAAGTTGAGGACTACCTGTACCAGAGTTGGATTTCATTATAATCTGCATTCTTTTCGATCAGATTTTGCAAGGCCATCCTTAGTTTGAGTGGGATAGTGGTAGTTTTGGGAATATCCTGAAAAGCGGAATCTTTTGGGAAATTTCTCCTGTTTCTGTCTATTCTACTTCATTGGAGGACAATATGCTGCATAGCTGTCCTGAGGACACTGTGTCATTATCAAACTTGATTTAACATTTCTTCTCCCAGTCCTAATTCATTTCTGAATACGAACAAGCTGTCGTTTTGTTTTCCACGGGCAATAAAAATTTCCAAGCTGCCTAGGGCTTTTTTTCACGAGAGCTTTCTATTGAACTGTCCTTTAAATTGTCCTCAATATTTTTTTTTAAAAAGTAACAAAAAATAGTATCAAAGTTAATTTTTGTACAGCCACTTTAAGCTGCTCATTTTAAAATGTGAACACCTTTTGCTTAATGAAATGGTAAAATTAGTTACTTCAAGACTTAATTGAAGATATATGACGGTAGACAGATGCATTTTGGTATCAAAGTAATAACGTAGTAAGTATATTGTCAGGAGTGCTGTTTCCAAAGAATGTTCCTAAATATAGCTGCTCACTTATTCAGAAATTAAAATGTCAATTTAGAAACAGACCCCTATTCACATGTCACAGATGATTTGTAACATCCTAATCCATGTTATGAATCCCTTCGTTATTCTCAGCAGCTCAGATATAAAATCAGCAAAAATAAAATAAAGGGGTTATGTTACCTCAGAGAAATACAGCCCTATTTGAGAATCCTATAACTTTGAAGAGAGAGGTTGAGTAACAGCCCAGTGTAGTGATGTTTGAGGCTTCAGGTTGGTTCAGATCTGTTCACAGCCAAAAAACCCCAACAACTTTACTTTTGTTCATCCTAATCAACCTGACAGGGCTATTGTGAGGATAAAGGCGGTAAGAGAGACATATTAGCTACCCTGAATTCTTTAAAGATAAGAGGCTGGGATACAGGTGTAATAAATAGTATTGATAGAAGAGAATATTCGTAGCTCAGGGTTGAATTGTGGAGTTCTTGGCGCTCTCTGAATTTGGGTGTTCTATTGCAGACATTTCATTACCAAACTAAGTAACATCATCAGTACAAGTAGGGAGTGGGATTTGCTCTCATTTTATATAGCAGTGATGTCAGAGTTTGCAGCATATCCAACCAGCACACAATCAGTAAATGAACTTCAGCAGGATCCAATTATATATAAGAAACTTCTTTATATACAATACCATACAGCAGAAGTCAGCATACAATATCAGGAACACAGAAGCAAGTCATTACAGAGTAGAGAGATATAGAGGTCTCATATTGTACAGAAGCACCAAAGTTAACAAAGGCCAAACCAACTCTTATATACAGTTCAGCAAGTCTAAGCCACGCCCAGGCTCCAAATTGTCTCTTACGTCCCCATACAAACAAATACTATGTTTCAGTTTCCAAACAGTCCCCATTGGTTGACCTATTACCATTCTATCCAAACAGTCCCCATTGACTGATCTATTCCACTCCATAATATTCATACCTTGACAAACTTGGCAAATTGAAGATATGTGGAACAATGACATGCTGGCTTGGGAATCCTGGAAGCTGAAATCCACACAACTTTAAGCTGTCAAGGCTGAGAAACACTGTTTGAGACTGAAGACAGTACAGCCTCCAGATACATTGGACAACATCTCCAATCAGTGGAACAATCCTAATCAAGGATTTTTTGAGCAGAGTAGCTTGTATCTGGATAAAGGAGCCTAGATCAGTCTTTCTCACAACAGAATTACCTGGCCAATAGTTAATGGCCAATTGCTCATTTGTAGCTTTCTAAAAGACCAAATGGACAAAAGCTGGTGTAATGTCTTACAGACGATTCCAGATTGAGGGAATCCTTGAAATATATCTTAATGAGATTTTACTTCCGAATCAGTTCAATAAGAGGGTGAGCAGTCAAAGCAGCTCAAGCAAGAGAAAAGTGAGCAAATTAGCAGACAAGTTAGAGTAGAAATTCTATCTCTCCAAGAACAGAAGATTCATCAGCAACTTGTTTGAAATTAAGAATGTGCCAACTGCTAATTTGATCTCTCTAGTGGTTTTTCCCAAATCCTATCCAAGTAGCAAGAAGAATAAACAGGTGCACAATCATTTTATGCAATGAGCTGTTCCCCTGGACAGTAGCTGCAAATCCAATTCTCTCGTCTGTCCCTGTGTGTGTATGTGTGGCAAAATAATCAATTGTATGGTTGCCTCTGCAGTGGTTCCTTCACCATTCACTTATTTGAGATGTTTTTCTTGGGCTATTTGAAGGCTGAGTGGAAGTATTACAAATAAGTGGTGGTAATTTATAGAAATTAGTGGTTTTTTCTTATATAGCAGAATCGGATAATTTTAGGATCTCTTCTAGTAGCCCTATTCTTAATACTTGCACTCAGCATCTAGTTCTATCCTATTAAATAGTTTATTTGTGTGGTCTATTTGGATCCAGTTAGTAACCTTGGATTTTAGCAAAGAGTGACAAACAACATCATGCAAACTGAAGTCAGTTCATTATTGATATGAAATGTAGGAAGTGATATCAACGAACAAAATATACTTTTTACAGATCCATTCTCTTTACATTTTTCATTGTATTTCTGAGAAATTTTATTATTTGATTTTAAAAATTCAAAATCATATCAGGATACTAACGTTTGATAACTATAAAGAATATCACTCACCAGGACTACTCCATTTGGGCTCAAAATTTCACACTATCACTAGAAGGCACTAACTTATCTCTTTGCTGCCATTTTGTGGTAATCTGGAATTTTATGGCCCAGATAGAATAGATGTAGCCTTCACTTATTCTCACAATTATTAGAATGGCTCCTTGATTTTCTTACAAGGAATAATCATTTGCCACCTTGTTTAATTTAGGTCTGGAGGGAGAAGGGGTCTTGAGGGGCATGCTTTTTTTCAAATTCCCTGCAGCTAGTTTGGGCAGAGTACAACCTCTATGTCACCCTCACCTAAATATGTACAACAGGTATGATTGATATGGCATACCACTGGTATTGATCACTATAAATGCCCACATTTTTTGAGGTAAGATAGTAAGAAAAAAAATTGTAGCAAAATAAAGAATGAAATAATTCTATAGCTGTTCTGCAGTAGGGCTCTGTAGTAGGCTAACAAGAGTCAGTTTGGTAAAGTATCCAGCTAGAAATCAGGAGACTTTGTCTTAGTTGCATTTTAGGCATGAAACCAGCTAGTTGACTTTGGATCAGTCACATTTTCTCAGCCCAACCTACCTCATTTGTGTGTGTGTGTGTGAAATAGTAGGAGGAAACAGTAGTCAGTATACTTGCTGTTTTGAGTTATTTGTAAAAATAATAAACATGATACATACATACATACATACTTCTAGGAAAAATAAATGGCAATTGAATTTGTGGATACAGTTTTTCTATTTGGAGAACAAAGTTCCCCTCTGTTTTATTTGCCTGGATTAGGACTTCAGATTAAAGAACTCTATAATTTTCAGATCTTACTTTATATTTTTCTGGGTAAATACAGTTACAAAGAATGCATTTTCATGCATTCTGGGAATTTGATTCCCAGATGATGATACATTAAAGACATATTTCTTACTCTTCTTGTTTGAGAGAATGTGTAGATTTTGACAGAGAACGCTTGAAAAGTTAAAGATTCTAAAAGGGACAGATTCCCTTCATTGCTCCATATTAGACATATTCAATCATTTGTTCTTGTGACTGTTGCTGCTGCTAAAATATAAGAAATAAATTAATCCAGAGTTTATCTTGATGATCTACTAAAAGATCCCCAAGACAGCTCTCATAGTTTAGACATTTTTATTAATGTTTTACTAAATCCCATAATTACTTTAGAATGACCACAAATGACTGACTATTTTAGTTTTGAACCCCTCCCATCTACAGTATTTATTAGTTAAACATTGTGTTATTGATATGTAGTGGAGAGTAAATCCAAATGAGCTTAAATATTGTATTGTGAACAATAATCAATTTCATTAAATTCATAATAAAATAATTGTTAAATAAATTCAAAAGCTAAATAGGAGAATTTTTATTTGAGATAATATGCAATTCTCTATAGAAAAGTATTTCAGAGTGATTCATTTCAGATTTAAATTGAATCTGTATATGTTTCTGGATTGCTTAGGTCATAGAGGTGAAAAATATGATTCTAGGTGCCATACTCTAGCAAAATGCATCCTTATCAAATATACTGAATCACTAAGTAAGCTGTACAGCAACTGTTCAGTTACTTGAATATGTATATTATGATTCAGAAAAAGCAAAAGAATAAGACATGCAGTGCATTTTATCAGGAAAAAAAACATGCTTATCATTTTGGAATGGGTATTTCATTTCCAATACTACTAGCTTAACACAAAAGTACTGTGGTAGCTTTTAAAGCAAATACTATTTATTATTTATTTATGTTATTTATGTTAAGAATAATATTTTATGCATGCGGCCCCACACTAGGCTGCCCCTAATGGCACCTGGGGCTCTGGGGCAATGTCAGGCTGACCATAGTCCGCAGGGACCTGGGTGGCCCATGGGGTACTGGCCATAGTCACCGGCCATGGAACCTCCTACCCTGAAAGCCATGTTCAACGGGGATCCTGAGCACCTGGCACTTTTTCTTAGCCAGATGATTAGCCACCTAGACTGCTATGGCCACTTCTACCCATCACAGTGGGCAATGGTGGTGGTGATGACGGCAGTCTTGGGGGGAGAGGTAACCGAGTAGGCAGCAACTCTCCATAATGAGCACGCTGTTGAACTAGCGGACATTGGCCTCTTCCTGGAGGCATCATGGAGTTGGTTTGAGGACATGACCAGAGTACACCAGGAAGAGGGGGAGCATCTCATGTTATGTCAACAAGGCCAGACAGCAGAGGAATACACCCGGGCCTTCTGCAGGGCTGCTGGTAAGGTGAGGGGTTGGCCTGAGCATCTGCTGGTCCATCATTTTAAGGCAGACCTGGACCAGACTTTACCCCAAGCATGCACCTATCGGGGCCTACCACACTGGCTGGGTGAGTGGTACTAGGTGATTGTGGAACCAGAAGCTGAACTATGGGAGTGTTGGCCCAAGGGGACGTTGGACCATGGACCATGGGGGAGTTCAGTGCTGGATCACGAAGGGTTGGGAAGTGACTGCCCATCACCAGTAGAGTGGCTCCCATCCCAATGGCAGGGTCCCTGGAGGGGATAACCCAACCACCAATGAAGTGTTTCCGGTGTGGTCAGCAAGGCCATCGCATGGCCGAATGCCTGGCCTCTACCCTGCAGGCCAAAGCAGGATTTCCTCAGCTGAGCCAGCTGAAGACCCCCTTGAAGACCCCTGAGAAGTCCAGGGTGGCAGCCCAAGCAGTGAAGGTACCACCATCTCCAACCAGGAAGGGCAACGGAACAGCGGCAGGTGAGTACCACCAACCTCCTATGACAGCAGCAATAATGGAGATGGGGACCCAATGGTGAGTGAACCTGTGCATCCCTTCACCATTCCTAATAATGGTGCCCCAGTTGGGTAAAGGGGGTAGGTATAAGGCACTAATTGATTTGGGGTGTGTCCAATATCGGATTAGCCAAGCGGTAACCACAGGCCTGGGGATATGGATCAAGGTGTCGGCCAAACCCATATGGTTTGAGCAGGTTGGTGGATCCCTGTTGGTGGGAGTTCCAGACACCCATGTAACTGAGCTGGTGAGGTTGGACATGGACCAACATCGGGAGATGATACGGTTCATTGTGGTGCCCACAATGACAGAATCTTTAATCCTGGGATTAACTGGTTGGACAAGTGGGGTCCTACTATATGGTGGGAAAGTGGTTACTGGAAACTGAGGATAGGAACAGGTCCTAGGCCTCCATCACACAAGAAGGCCAGGGTGGAGGGAAGGATCAATCCGCTTCAGTCCAACTCCCACCCCAAGCCTCCTTCCTGGAGGCGGAGGTATTTAGTGAGAAGGAGAGCAACATGCTGCCCCCACATCACCCAACTGAATGTGCTATTGAGATCCTCCCCAGGTCAAAGCTGCTGAAGCCCAAAATGTACTCAATGATGTCAAAAGAGATGGAAGAGCTGCAGATGTATATTGATAAGAACTTAGCCCAGGGTTTTATTCAATCCACTCACTCGCAGATTGCAGCCTCCGACTCTTTAATAACAGAATGATGCGCTTATGTGTGGAGTTCAGAGGCATCAACAGGGTGTGCGTGGAGAATATGTACCCTCTACCCCTTATGAAAGACATGCTGTCCCACCTGGCTAAAGGGAGGATATTCATAAAATTGGATCTGCTGTAGGCGTACTACTGGGTAAGAATCAAGGAGAGGGACGAGTGGAAGACTGCTTTCAACTGTCCCCTGGGAAGTTTCCAATTCCGAGTGGTGCCTTTCGGCCTGCAGGGGGCTCCAACTGTATTTATGCAGCTGATCAATGAGGTGTTACAGGAACATTGTATCAAAGGGTGTTCTGTATCTTGATGACATACTCATTTACACTCAGACTATGGGTGTGCTTGACATTCCACCTGAGTACTAATGGAGCAGCAGAGAGAAGTAATACTATAGTGGAACGATACCTTAGGTGCTATGTCACCTACCAGCATCTAACTGGTTGGATCTTCTACCTTTTGTGGAGGTGGCATACAATAATGTGGTCCATAGCAGTACAGGGTTTACCCCCTTCTGGGTGGTGCAGTTGAGACTTTGTTCCTATACTGGAATATCCTCAAGAGACCCCCTACTCCTATTGGCCCACAAGAATGGGAAAACACCCTGCTGGTGGTGTGGGGAGCAGTGAAAATGGCCCTGCGGAAAGCTACAGAGACCTAGAAGGTGCAGGCAGATAATAATGGGCTCCACAGAAGCCATTCCCAATGGGGGAGAAGGTGTATCTGTCGACCAAGTATTTAAAACTAAAGGTCCCCTGTTGAAAACTGGGCCCAAAGTTCCTGGGCCCATTCCACATCGTACAGGTCATTAATCCTGTAACAGTGGAGCTCAAATTGCCCCGGTTGTTGGGTAAAGTGCACCCAATATTTCACAACAGTTTGCTGAAGACGATAAGGGAAGTTCACACTCAGCCACCAGCGGTTGCACTACCAATGGAGGTGGGGGGGGGAGACCCATTATGAGATAGACAAGGTGACTACATCGGGGTCGGTTGCAGTATCTGGTTTGGTGGAAAGGGCTATTCCCTCACAGAGGCCTCATGGATGGCGAGTAGGGATATGAAGGCAGACAGCTGATTACCAAGCATCCCTGCAAACTGGATGGGGCTGGAGAAGATCGAATCGATAATGTGATAACTCACTGACTCTTGGTGAGGGGAGCCGCCTGTCAAACCCTGATGTCTGCGGTTTGCTATGATGGGACTGGATGAGAAGGGGAGTGTTGGGGCCGTAGCAACAGAGCAATGAAGCACCAGTGATGTGGGTGTAGAGAAGGCAGCAGAGACAACAGAGGCAGTGATGGGGCTCAGCTGTGAAGCGGGGAGGCATGGTAACGTTAGGAAAACCGCCATCAGGGATCAGAAGCTCCAAGCGATGACCAGCTGTTCTGGTCCGACAATCAGCTGTTCTGGGGCAAGGAATGGCTGGGTGGAGCCCCACCAGCTAGGTTAATGCATGACTGACAACAAGGTGAGGCCAGCCAGGGGAAAGAGGGCATGTCTCACCTTTATAAAGCATGCTGGGAGGCGGAAGCTCCCAGTGCTGACTTTGCATCCTTACAGACTGCTGTTTTGCTGCTGCTTGAACTCATTTTGCTGCTGCTTGAACTCATTGAACACAATGAGTTCAAGCAGTTCAGAGTCCGGCTGAATAAAGCAAGTTAGCCTACAAACATGAGGCATTTTCATACTGGTTTAGGTCTGGAGTGCGGACCTCTGAGACAAATACTATTTATTATTTATATATATTAAGAATAATATTTTAGGATAGATGACTTCTGGTTTTCTCTGGTGGCGGACGTTCGGGACATTTCCTCGTCCCGGTGACCGTTTACCAATCGCTCCGGTGGGCTCCATAAGGGGCACAGGCAGTCCGGATTGGGACTGCCTGCTGAAGGGATGGCTGCGGGTACCCCCAGGTCGATGGCAGTCGTCTGGGGGTCACCGGCTCAACGTCCTAGGAACCGGAGGATCTGGCGGGGCGCAGCTGAGAGGCTAGTGCGCCATTTGCCGGAGTTCAGCTGGAAGCCAGATGAACGGAGAACGACGGGAGGATGGAGGTGAGGACTCTTCGTGGGACTTCTAGGAGGCGACAGCCCAGGAGAGTTGAGGCAAGCTTCGGGCTGTTTAAAGAAGAAATTGGGGGGGGGAGTTTTCCCCCCTGGAAAGAGCGGCGCTGGGCTTTTCCTCTTGAAGCCGTTAGGCGAAAGAGGGTTTAAAGCTGATTCTAATACACTTCGGCCGTTTGGATGAACTAAAATGCTTAAGCGAGATCTGAGTAAGTTTGGACCTTTTTAAAAAACTTTTATTGAGTTGCTCCGCGACCTCGTTGAGTGGGAGCAAGATGGCTTACTTCCGCCTTCTTTATTGACTTTA
>JANHFK010004310.1:86863-97155 GCA_036250565.1 Sibynophis collaris
CTGCGGAGTAAACTTTATTTTCTTCTTTAAGATATTTTGCATAATCCACCAGATTCTTATCCAAAATGCTTTGATATTCTTATTCTTTTTAACATGTTGTTTTTTATTTTATTTTTATGTACAGTCTTGTTAATGTTCTCTACATTCTATCTTGTATCACAGTATTCTTCATTGCTTTTTTCAGATCAGTGATGCAATTGTTTCAGAGGCTCTGAATGATAAGATTGAATTCCCTTTTTTCCACCGGATTCTTCCCCAAAAAGGCATCCAGTACCCAGGAATTGTCCAACTGCTCCTCCATTTCAGATGGTCCTTGATTGGCCTGTTTACTTCAGACACAGAAGAAGGAGAGAATTTCATGAGGAATTTTACTCCTATGCTTGTCAGGAATGGAATTTGTGTTGTTATATCACGACGATTCTCAGTGACTGGACATACAAAACCCCTCAGGGATGCCGTCTCTACATGGAGACAAGTCAATGTCTTTGTGAATTACATAGAAACGGTTAATGTTTGGGACAGAATTCATACTTTGCAGTTAATATTTGAAGTTGTTCCAGGACCTGTTGAAGGGAAAGTTTGGATATTAGAAAGCATTGAACATTTGGTATTGGGACGGGAGAGCCTTTACAAATATGTCCATAGTATTTGGAGCTTTGCTTTTCAGGAAAAAGAAAAGCCAAAAGAAGATCCTTTTGAAACCAAACTTTATGTGCAATTGGAAGAGGGGTATTTCCACTGTTCTTTTTCAAAGCACATTCTTTCTGTGAAAAGTAGGAAAAGATGCACCCAGAAAGCCCCATTGGAGCCTGAAGAGGAATGGAGGAAGACATGGGTCCCTTTTCATCTCCATTTACACAGTGTTATTAAGACTTTGGCTTATGCCTTGAAAGCTGCATATTCTTCGAGATCCAGGAGGAGAAGCAAGATGGGTGAAGAGAGTTTGGGGACTCCAAGGCTGCAGCCGTGGCAGGTATGGAGTCCCTACCAGGATCAATGAAACTCCTAAAGAGAGGTAGAGGAACCTTCTCAATCTCCTTGTGCTACAAAAGGCTAACAGTTTGGCTAACATAATCATACAGGGAATAATATTGTGGGGTGGGGGACTAGATGTTCTGGCTGAACTTTGGCAAAACCAAGTGGCTTCTGCTACACAGATCTTCAGGATCTGGAAATTTAACATCTTTAGTTCTAGATGGAATTGTACTACCCTCGAAAAATCTGGTCCATAACTTTGGGGTTCTCTGAATTTTCAACTCCTATTCAAAGAACAGGTGGCAGTCACAGCTATGGTTGACTTTGCACAACTTTGTGTTGTGTGCCAGTTGCACACCTTTCTGGATCAAGAGGCCCTGTGCTCACTCAAGCCCTAGTCACTCAAGCCCTAGTCATCTCTTGTTTGGGCTACTGTAGTGCACTCTACATGGGGCTACCCTTAAAGAGCATTCATATGCTACAAGTGGTGCAGAAGGCAGCAGGGCAGGCAGTTCTTGGTGTCCCTAGTATGACCCTAGTTACATCACCACTCTGCAAGCTGCACTGGCTATTGGTTTGCTTATGGGGGAAATTCAAGGTGTTAGTTATCATCTTTAAAGCCCTGCATGGCATGGTCCAGGCTGTCTGAAGTAGCATATCATCCCAATGGGACTGGCCCAGCTCACCCATGCCATCAGAAGGGGCATCTTGTGGGCCCCATTAGTCTTGGAATTTTGGTTGGTGGGGTCCAGGAAAAGATCATTTTCTGCAATGGCTCCTGCTCTTTGGAACATCCATCCCACTGAGGTGAGATCAGCATCCACCTTTCAGACGTGTCCTAATGGCCTGAGGACCTCGTTCTGCCACATAGTTTGCAGTCCTCATGAGGGTGTATCACACTGGAAGTGTGTCAACTTGCAAAACTTTCAAGTTGCCATAAGTAGGAGGGGGGAGAGCTGAAGGAACTGTTTGATTGTCCTAACTGAAACTGCATTGCACAGATGCCTTTTTGTAGATTGTGTCCTAGGTTACCGGAGTCAGCAGGAGAGGTGTGGACTTTATTACCCACCAACGTGCTTAATTGGACAATGTGATTTATGACATGACCCGGGGGGAGGGAGGAGACAGGGTCATGGGGGTGCATAAGTGTACATAGATTAGTACTGACTGAACAGACATCTTGCCAAGATGCTCCTAATAAATTACTGTATTTCTTTTGAAGTTTGGCTCATGGCTCATGAATTAATTAGGGCATTTTTTGGAAACTTCACATCCAGAGCTTTGGGATATAAAGATTCGTGAATATTGCACTTTTTGAGAAGTGACTTTAGGTTTGAATATATGGTTTTGGGATTATTAGACAAAAGAGGGATAAAACAAAACTAAATGAGATGTTCCACCAAGAAGAAAGGAGTGGAATTTGAGGAGAAATTGAGTCAATAATTCAAAGTATTAAAGATATTCTGACAAGAAGGTACAAGGAGATTATGAATAAAATGCAGAGCATAGATGGAGAGTTGGAAAGCATGATACAAAGGACAAGGAGTGACCAAGACACCCAGGAAGAGGAGGAGCCAATTGAAAGAGTAGATGAAAAAACAGAACAGAAAAACCAACAAATAAAATTAGATGAGAAGGAGATAACCACAAAAACAACAATGACTGATGAAATAAGCTGAGATGAGAGTATTTTAAGGGAATTAAAAAAGGAACTGGAGTTGCAGGAAGATTTTTTTGGAAGAGAGATAGGGGCAAGAGGAGATATTTTGAAAATTAGACAATGGAATAGGGCAGAGAAGGGAGAAATGTTTTAAATGATTGGTCAAGATAGAGACAAAGATTCAAGAGAGGAATATGGGAGAGAAGCTAAGAAATGAACAATTAAAACTTTAAAGCAGGCAAGAGATAATGGATAGAAAGGGAATATTTTTAAATATAATAATGGCATAATTAAAAGTTAGAATAGCGATGCACACTAGAGAGAGGGGGATTAATGGAATACACATTTTTATATAATAAGGTGAAGTAACACCAGAAGGGAAATCAGAATTTGAACGATGGTATTATCAAGTATGCTCGAATAATATGGTGATTGGCATAAAAATAACATATTGAAATATTGAATAATTAAATAACTGAAGATTATAACAACATAAATATGTGTATTATTATTAGAACCATATAAGCTGGCTAAATGTAACAAATATGATTAACAATATTTTATTTGTAGTGAAAGGAATGACACTCAGAATATAGTGATTGGCATAAAAATAACATATTGAAATATTGAATAATTAAATAATGAAAGTTTATAACTTCACATAAATATGTGTACTATTACCAGAATTATATAAGCTTGTCCAACATAGTAAATATGATGAATATTATTTTATTTGTACTAAAATGTAAGACATTCAGGTGCCACACTATTCAAAACATTGATGTTTGTAAAAAAATTAAAAACTTTGGGGGGGGGGGGAAATGAAATCTAAGGAAAACATTTTTGCCGGCTTCTGATAAAAGACTTCACCTTGGGCCATGTGGCCAGCAGGCCTCTGGTAGTAGAAAAGGCCTGGGCAGGGCCACAGCAGCCTCCTGCTTCAGGACAGTTTCAGGGATTGAGGCAGTAGCAGCAGCCAATCAACAAGGAGCTTGCTTTCTTTGTCTCATCAGGCTGAACTACAAGATTGGCTGCCACTCCCCAATCCCTGAAGCTGCTCATTCAAACTAGCCAGTCAGCAGCAAGCAGGAGGCTGCTCGGCACCAGCCAGACTGGGCCTAAACTAAGACAGCAGGCCCTCATGGCAGAGAAGCTGATCTCTTATTCAGATGGGGAAAACTGTTTTCCTTACATCTCACATTCTTTACAGGCTTCACAGGCTTCTGAATAAAAGACTTTGACTTCTTTGCCACATGGGTCAGCCTTTTCTGGAGAGCTTCGAAAATTAAGTACAGTAAAGCCATGGGAAATGGGGTGGGGAGGAGGAAGTGGAATCCGGGATGCTAGCAAAGCTGGCAGAGTCTGTGGTGAGGGTCAAATGGAACCCTGTGTGGGCTGGATCCAGCCCACAGAGGCTCCGTTTCAACCTATAATGGGCCAGGGGTGGCCTATGGAGGTCCCTGTGCCCCATTTTTGCTAGCAGAGGTACCGTGGGCCAGTCCTTTGCTATTTCCAGGCCAGCGCCACAGGCCAGATCTAAGCACCCCATGGGCCTTGAGTTTGACGCCCCTGACCTAGTTGCTTATAATAGTCAATACTGTACTTAGGTTCTTTGTTGTGTCATTCATCCCAATGTGAAAAAGGAGGAAAGCATAGTAATCTGTGGGCCTAATTATTTTGGTTAGGTTCTCAGCCACATCTTTAACTTTTGCTCCAGGTAGACAATATATTTTCCTAGATTGTATGTCTGGTCTACAGGTGGCTGGTTCTGTTCCTTTGAAAATAAAATCTATCACCAACACTCGCCTTCCTTTTTTAGGGGTCGTAGTCCAGGATGCTTTTCTGTTTATCTCAGTTATGTTTGTTGATGTGACTTTTTTTGCAGTGCTAGAGGTGGTCTTCATTAGCCTGTGAACTCTAACCCAGTGATGGCGAACCTATGGCACGCAGAGTCATATCTGTGGGCACGCGAGCAGTTGCCCTAGCTCAGCTCCAGTGTGCAAGTGCATGGCCAGCTGATTTTAAGCTGGCCCCGCCCATGCCGCCCCTCCCAGGAGTCTCCACACAGCCCGTTTTGGGTGCCAGGTAAGTACAGGGCTTGCGCGGATGCTCCGGGAGGGCGTTTTTTGCCTCGGGGTGGTGGTGGAGGAGGTGGTTTTCTCCCTCCCCAGGCTCCAAGAAAGCCTCTGGAGTCAGGGGAGGGAGAAAAACGGGCCATTTCTGGCCTCTGGAGGCTTCAGGAAGGCCTGCTAGGCCCAAAATAGGGTGTGGGGGGGTCGTGTGTGAATGTGTGTGGGAGTTGTGCACGCATGCGTGGGGCATGGTATGGCATTAAATTACGGGTGTGGGCACACTTGCTCACAACCCCCCCGCTCCTCCCACTTTTGACACGCGACGACAAAAAGGTTAGCCATCACTGTTCTAGCCCAATCCCTGTTCATGAAGGAGACCTATACCATTCCAGATCAGTGGCTGTCCAGTCTCTTCTTAAAAGCTTCCAGTGATGGAGCACCCACAACTTCTGAAGGCAAGTCATTCGACTGGTTAATTGATCCCTCTGTTTGGAAATTTCTCTTTAGTTCTAGGTTGCTTCTGTATATGGTTTAATATATTTATTACAAAAAGTAGGTTAGTAAAAGCTGACAACTGCAGTTGAAGAAGAGATGTTCATTTGTCTGTTGTCATAATGATTTTGATCTACAACATTCTATTCCAGAACTTTGGCTTTCTGTAAGATGAACCATTTACTGAGCCAATTAATAGGGGAAAATTCTGGCAAAGTTTCCAGCCAAGTTTCAGCAATGGCATTTACTCCATTCAGTTCTTCTAAATTATATAGTAACATCATTAAATGCTGTTCCAGTCTTATTATGTGGCAATACATAATGAATTATTTGAATATGGATAGAATTATACTCTAATGTATTTGTCAAAAAGTTGGAACAAATAGCAAATAGTTTAGATCAATCTTTTCCCCCCACCAGTACTATAAGGAGAAGCTGAACAATGAATGTGTTCCATTCTGTCACTTTAAACTATAACAAAAACATAATGGAAATAAGCTGGGCCAAGTTTAACATTTACTATGGTAAGAAAAGGATTATGAACAGATCAATGCAATGCAAGTGCTTCTTTGATACAGAAGTTTGATTAAAATGATAATTTAGGGAAAAATATTTGGAGTGGTGATGCTCACTTTCCTATAAGTCACAGGGGAACAATTGGTTCTTGTTTAAGTTTCGAAATAACTCATATAGTGCTAAAATAGAATGAAATATCAGTAACTTAACACCTGAAATAACCCTCTCATATGAATCATGTGAGTGTGTGCAGAATGGCTAATTCAGGACATAACATTCTGTTTAGTATACTGTACTACTCCAGCTAAATGACTTTTTTTTTGAAACAGCATGGTACTGAGATTTTTCAGGGTTTTAAAAATAGCATTTCTTGTTCTGCTAATAGAATGGCAGTTTTAAGTACTCCTTGCCTATCTGTTAGCCCATCATGTGGCTTGTTGCATCTATATACAAATAGTAAATACATTCTTACTTCTGCCAGCAATAATTAACCCTCAGAGACTTTTTATTTCTATGCCTTCAAACTTCTCAAGTAACCCTAAGGAATAATCTTCTCTATCAAGGCAATCTCTTACAAAATAGCCACTATATTCTTGAACTCATACTGCCATAGATTTCACTTTTCCAGGCTGATGTAAATTCAGTGAAAAGGCTTCCAGGTTTTTTTTTTGACAACTTCAGAGAGCTACCTAAATTTGGATTCAAAGAATGTCATCTATCTTGTTTGGAATAAGGAGACATTTGAAATATCTGCCAAGCCATTCAAATATATGTTCAAACACTAACTTAAATATTTAATGCATATGTTAAAATATGTGTAGGAGCCTAGCTGAACAATTAATGAAACCTGCCTCAAATGGTCATACAATATCCAGCAAGATAGCCTTGAGCACTGCTTACTGAATTGTCTCCAAAGAGCCTTTGCTTTATCAACTACTGAAATCCTCCTAGAAGAGCTCTCAGGAAATGACTTTTTTGCATAGGTTTCAAAGAAAGAGCTGCTGTAATTCTCCAGATGCTTGAGATTTAGAACAAAACTTATTGGGCCTGGGCTCTGAGCTGGCTACAGCTAATCTAGCTCCAGCATCTATTTGAAAACCATGTACTGCAAGTCAAAGTGAAATGAATACTTCACCTTGAGAAAAGATGGTCTCTCAAATATTAAATGTAATCTGCCAAAGATGGCTTCACTTCATCATACTAAACATCTTATTTCATCTCTTATCACTACTACTTCTTGGCAATCTGAATTATGTGTGGAAATGAAACTAAATCCAGCATCTACAAAAGCATCTCATTATTGAAAAGGCTGAAGAGTGCTGACCCCCTGTCAACCTCTAATACAGGGGTGTCAAACTTATGTTGCCATGTCATCATGTGATGAATCATGACTCCACCCCTTTGCTAAAATGGGGGTGGGCATGGCCAGCACATGATGCATCCTGCCTACAGGCTGGGAGTTTGACACCTGTGCTCTAATACATACCACTCCTTGGAGAAGATATGTAGCTGCCAAGGAGTTTGCCCTAAAGTCACAACCTGGGCATTAAAACATATGTTGTCATCTGTCAGAAGTTTCTTTCTCCTTTGCCAATGTGTCATCTAGGGGTAACTATGAACTCACCAACTTTTTTTTCCTCCTGTGATACAGGCTAAGTAATCTGGTATTTATTTGTATGTTAGGGTCTTTTGACATTGTTTTCTTCTAAGAAACATATGAAGGTAAGCCCATGAATGTAAAGCAGTTTCTATCTATCTCAGTTTCAGCAGCACTAGTCTGAAAGGAGCTATGCCCAAAGGGGCCTCAATATCTTAATTACACCTGATATTTTTAATCCAACCATTCCACTGCCAATTCTTTGTAAATATTTAGAATGTAGGCCAAATAATCTAAACCCCTTGTTAATTCACATCTTTTTCTTCCTCAGAGGCTACTTTCACAAATAACAATTTGCTGAATTGCTATCAGAATTATCTTTTAGAGGTGATTTTTTAATTTGTGAACTCTGAACTAATTCTGATAAATGATTTTAATGTCAGTGTTAGGACTGCCTCTTTCCATTTCCTAGGAAAGAAAAATCCTTAGCTCCATAGATTTAGAGAAAAGTACTTTTACTAGGAACGAACCGAAAGCAAGAAATTCCAGGGAAGCTCTGAGGCAAAGCATGCAAAAACAGCAACTTGAAATGAACTGTACAGCCAGTTAGGCAACCAGAGGGCTGCTGCATACCAAAACTAGAAGAGATAAGAGAGATAAACAAAGCTCAGACTGCAGTTGCAAAGCTGCAATGAAAAAATTCTTCACTGATTCCTCTCCATTTTCCATGGCAGTAAGTAGTAGGCTAGCTGACAGTCAGACCTGATATGGATGATGTATCCATTTTCCACCATTTTATCTTCCATTAAGTCAAGCAATGACAAGTGTGCAAGAATTGCAAGTTTACAACCTGTTTAATGGTGGGCTTATAAATCAGTTAACTTCAGAAGCAGAGATAAAGTTTGCTTCAATAGGTTGTAAATCAAGAGTCAGAAATTATAAAGGGAATTCTTGTGTCAGAGTACATTTCTGAAAAAAAAACAATTCAAGCTGTAGTCCACTGAGTCCAGAGTTTTAGGGAAAGATTCAAGTTGGAGAAAAAGAAGCAGTTCCAGCACATAGATCTCAATTATGGACTGATCTTGAACGTACATTTCACTAATCAAACAGCTTTTAAAGTTGCCTCGTACTGTAAAAATTATCATTTATTTCTTTTTTTTTCTGAGTAAAATAAATAGGAAACAAGATCAGAAAAATGAGGATCTGATTGCTCTCTAATGGAGGGCTATTTTCATACAGTAGTCTGAAAAATACCAATACCAAGCACAGTTTTTCAATACCAAACACAGTTTTTTTAGCATATTTAGTAAACTCCAACTCAACAATTTGGGTAATTTAAGTGAATGATGCCAACAATGTTTTAAATATATACATTGATCTCCAGTTGTATTCAGATTTCCAGCTTTCTGAATCCTGGTGTGATAAGAAACATGATGGAATGAAGGTTAAATTAAGACTATAAGACTTATTTAAAAAGTCTTAGCCTTTGGTGTATAGAAAGTTAGCACCCACCCCTCTTTTAGAAGAATGAAATATTCTAGGAAATATTAAAAAGGCAGAATATTATATTTTTCTGGATGAGAAAAGGAGAAACATGTTTTTAAAGACAAAGCTGCTCCCTGCAGCTCCCTGCCCCACTTCAGCTCCAGGGTGATGGGTTTAAGACCTTCACCCTTAGGACATGATAGGATTAGCTTCATTACCTCATCACTCAGCAAGATTCAACCAAGCCTGGGACTCAAGACAACCTACAAAGTTACCCTTGCATGGCCCCATGGGAGTGACAACCAATCAGGATGCCTGCCCTTACACAGGAACAGGAAGCTCCAAGGCAGAGCCCAAGAAAGGGTATAAATCTCTCTGTCTCTCTTACCCATATGCTTGATTGCCCAGGACCACAAACCATGCCCACTATTAAACCATCTTTCCAAAAAGCTTCCATATTTCCAGTGTCTTTCTCCCCACTTGGAACTGAACCCAGATTGACATTTCTTCCAACAGGTGCCATGAAAAGGACTATTTTAACAAGGAAGAAAAGAGAGAGAGAGAGAGGGAGGGAGGGGAGAGGAAGAAAAGCAAACCCAAATAGAGTGGAAAAAATAATGAGAGATCTGCAGGAAAAAAAGTCATATTACCTTCTACCTTCTAGCAACCTTTGTTGCTAGTCCAAGTTCCAAATGCCGATCTGATATAGGAAATTCAATTTTTCCTGAAAGCTGCATTAATAATTAACAAGAAGTATCTATTCAGTGGTGGGATTCAAATAATTTAACAACCGGTTCTGTACCCTAATGACTGGCTGGGTAGGCGTGGCTGAGTGGGCATGTGACTGGCTGGGCATGACCAACTCAATATCACTTATGTCAAGGGGCACCTCATCTCGCCTGCCCTCTCCTTGCCATGCCTGGCCATGCCTCACCCCTCCCCCTACAGCCATTCCTTATTACTCCTGGATGCTCACCTCATCAGAGCAAGTAGTTTTCAAATAAAAATAATGCTAGCCTTGTGTAAATAGATAACAAATATCTTGACTTCAGGTTTGATGCATCTTGCAAAGTATTACTGCTCATTCTAGTCTCCTTTCTTACTAACAGGTCCATCTCAGATTGTAATCTTGTCTTTTGCATCATTCTATGGAAGATTATTCTGAAATGTTATCTGTGATATTTGCAGCTTTAAATGTTTGTTTCCTCCAACCATGTTTTTGCATGCAATTCTTACAAGTTATTTTGACATTCCTTCCTCCTTTTTAAATGAAGTAGTGGTTAAGGTGCTGGCCTAGAAACCAAGAGACTGAGTTCTAGTCCCATTTTAGGTTTGAAAAAATGGCTGAGTGACCAGTCACACTCTCCCAACCCAAACCACTTTTTTTTTTGCAAATTTTTTTATTGATTTTAAAAGGAGTAGGGGAAATCAAATATTCATTTTAAAAGGAAAAGACAATCTGCCTTGAAGGCAATACATTCTGCGGTATAATGAG
>JANHFK010004311.1:23904-35223 GCA_036250565.1 Sibynophis collaris
AAGATGTAAAGTATACTGAATTTAAGATAAAATTAATAAATAACATTTGTGTTAAGTGTACACTTATCTAGCCGGGCACTGTGGTCCTTGACTTGCAGTATAGGACTAGAGTGAAATTAGACAACTTGAATACTCCTGGGAGAGGGGTCACAAACTAAGTAAAGTTCTTTCTACATACAAAAAAACTACTACACTGTGGAGATTGTTATGGTATGTTTTTCTCTCTGATGTTGTGGTTTATGCGATTTAGAGAATATTTTCAAGGAGCAGCATTTATTTAAACAACTATCAGCAAATGGCTTTACGTAGAGTTAGGAAAATACCACAGCACTCAATACTGCTGAAATGCAAGCAACTTCTGGAAAAAGAGTATCCTCCATATCGCACTATACAAGGAACAAAATAATAAGAGTGTTGGTAAATGTCAAAATGAATAGATGGTGAGGAACTGGGAAATCATTAACTACCAATGAAAATGAATAATTTGACCCTCTTTTACTGGTGTCAGCTATCGCTATGCGAATTTCATCTTTCAGATGAATCCATAATAAGATGCTATTTTCTATTCAGGAAAGTTGCCAATTGCTTGAGATCTGCATAGTGCATTAGCAAAACATGAATGCTAAATACTTGAATGCTAATACATTATCATGGCAGGTTGCCAACAGAATTTCATTTTTCTCCTATGTTAAACCTTGAGCTTCAGGAAGTAAAAGATGACTTACGAGAGGGGATTGTATTTCTCATGCTTACAAATCTGGCAAGGTTGACCATAGTGAACATAATAATAAAAAAGTATCAGCATTTATTCCTGTATTCATCAGTCTAAGGCCTATTAAAAATTTCAGGAAGGTTTTATCAGCACATCATTATTGCATTTAGGTACAGATGTTTGCTACTTTATCCAGCATTTTTATTCAAAAGGTTTGGAAAAACAAGATTCACAGAAAGGGAGAGGATAGCAGTGATCTGAATACATTAGCATTTATATTCTACAAGAATACAAACGTTTTCATGTAAAATCGTCATCTTACCCTTTTAGATTTTCTCTTTTACAAGAGTAAAAAGCAAAATGGACTCCTAAGACAATCAGCCCATTCATCAACAGGTAAGAGTATTCAAACATAACAACCAGAACTGAGGTAAGAACCCAATTAATATTGGCTCAACTTTATAGCAGAATCCTATGCATATCTGGGAGGTGAGTTTTTCTGAAATTAGTGGAATTACTTCTAAAAGTATACTAAAATTTTAATTCTCATGTACCCATCAGCATTTTGCTGCATACTAAGACAGACAGAAATAGCAGAAGATAACTGCTATTAGCAGAAGAAGAAAGAAAAGAAAGGCTATTAGCCTTTCAATTCAGGGTACCATGATTTTCTAAAACTAGGTATAGGCCTTCAGAGCTCCTTCTTTCCTGGGGGCTGTGACTCCAGTTCCAGAAATTACATAATTCCCATTCTAAGTGGAAAGTTTCCTAAAACCTTCCCCAGCAAAAAATATAAGGAGAAATCTAAGATAATTTTAGGTTCTTCCACTTTACAGTATCAACCTAGTTAACAGTAGTGCCCAAGTAAGTCAACATATTAACTGCTTCTCTGATTTGTATCAAACAGGCTCCCAAAGTCCATGAAATATGAACTTGAATATGAATGTGAACATTGAATGGATGGATGGACGGACAGGCAGGCAGGCAGACTGATATAACTATTGTAGAAGAACAGTTATATATGAGTTGAGAGTTTGAAGGTGAGACGAACATTGAGAGCCAAGATCCTGTTAAACAGAACTGAAATATACTGCTTGTAGATTTCCAGATGCACATTTCTTTTTCAAAGATATTCAGGACTTTTTCGCCTTATATAGGGATGACTGAGGTGCAATGTAGACTAGCCTCCTCATGGTGCATTCCAGACAATGTGTCACAACTAAATGATCTACACATTTTGGCTGCTGGACCTCACAAGGATCTCCCATCAAGAAGCAGCAGCATGAATAAAACAAAATAATTCTGTATTATGTATATATGTATGTATGTATGTATGTATGTATGTACATACTGATTAGCTGACTGTATAGAAATACATTATATATGCATGCATTCATGCATGTATGGATTAACATATGCAATGTGTAGAAGAAACAATGAGGCCTTTCCTTTTCTTTCAGCAGCTCTAAAATATATTGTTGGTTACCCATTACTGTTAATAGCAGACAACTAGCCGTATTAGCCACTAGTAGGGAAATCCTTGCTCTCTTTGTTTAGAAACTTCTGTTCATACCGGTCAAACCCCCCAATTTTTATCAGGATTGCTGAAAGAAATAGGAAGCAATGAAGCTTCCATCTTACTGCAAATTGATACTGGATTAGTTAGATGGCTTGTGGAGCGCCATTAACCATTGGGGCTATGGAAGGAGATGTGTGTGGCTTTTTGGTATTCTGTAGACTGTATAGATGCACAGTGTCAGGCAAAAGCATCAACTTTCCAATGCATCATAAAGAAAAATAGTTTCTATTTTTGCCAGTAAAAGTGGCCAAGAAAATAATATGGTTAGCATATGACAAAAGGACTATTCAACTCTCTCCTATAGCCTAATCTTCAAAAACAAATTATTTCCACTTTTACATATAAAGACTGCTCTGAATTAAATTCAACTCCTTGAAGTTTTGAAGAGATATGCCTTTCTTACAAATGCAATTCATAAAATACATTTGTGTTTTCAAATGTTTGGTATAGATCTAGATGCTAATACAGAATAGATAACTTTTGAACAAGTTTTAGGAATTTACAATAGTTTTATCTGAGGCAGATGCTGGTCTTTCTAATTCAATATTCTCTAGTACTCTAACTTTGCTGCCTAAGGTTTTACAGAATTTTTTTTTTTCTAATTCGGTGGAACTTTTAGCTTGGGACTTTCTTGCCTTTTACCCTAAGATTGAAACACATGAATTCCAGCTTAAGTAGTAGGATCATTCAGCTATTGACTGAAGGATGCAATACTTCATTTTCTACAGCAGCAACTTATTCATCACAGGCTTTTTTTCCCCCAAAAACCTCCCCCCCCGAAATCATACACTGCAGCCACACAAATCCTAACTATAGAAAACATACTCAACAACATTCCTCAGAAATTTAATAATACAGCAGGTTCAATCCGTCATCCTGACATGATATACTGCATAGCCCATTACTGAGAGCTTCTGTAATTAAAACTCAAAAGAAAAGTCACTCTTACTTTATTTTTATAGCGGGCAAGAAAACCATTTAGAAATAAATAGGTACCTGTAACGTGTTCATATACTCCATATCATAATTACGAAATGAACAATAGCACAATTGTTTACTTGTCACTTTAATTGTTTCTTAATCATGACATCTTGTTGCCCAATGGAGTCTTGGAATGAAGCTTATTTCACTTGGTGTGTTTGTGATGTGCTTTAAAAGTGCCTTCAGCTATTTAGGCTGCTATTTTTAGTTGATTTAATTTAGGATACTTTGGGGGGCAGGGAGAAATCTTTTAAACAACTAGAACATTGCTGAATTTTTGTGGATAATGTCTTGGGCTAAAATACAATGTATATAGTTGAAACTGGATACTTCATGCCATTTTCTCTACCTGCTAGGTTGCATTTCATTCCATTCCATTGCAGCTTATTCTGTCCAGGAATACAAAGCCTGCAACAGAAGTCAGGCAAAATGCCCTGAAGTATGCATATTTCTTTAGATCCAAATCCATTTTTTACCAACAGACTCCTTTATAGCTGATGGGAAAATGGAGTACAGATTGGAAGGACTGTATGTGTAACTATTGCATAGAATGGGTTTATGAAATGATCTGAGGAGAAAGCGATGTACTTATTTAAAAAAACTCTGCATTAGGTTATTAAGCTGCTTAGGTTGGCTAATTAGTGCTTCAAAATAAAACCTCGAAATTTAATTCACTTAGTAAATTATTTATGTCATCCATCACAAATCTGATGATTCAGTAATTGACGCTGATAAATTTTAGTAAATCTACTAGGGTTACAGCAATTTGGTGCAGAGCCAGGAACATGATTTCACCTTCACCAATATTAAATGTTAACGCAAAGAACTGCCTTAATGGACAACTCAAAACTGGATGAGCAGAGCCATTAAAATGATGTACTGCAGTTTGGCAGCTAGGTTAATGCATACTTTTTCCTTATGTTTCAGTCTCTCTGGGCCAGTTCGTACACTCACTTATTCTTTTCATAGCGGAGTAAAAGGCGCATGGGAGCTTTTGCGAAGAAAAAGGAATCTGTAAGTTACACCCTTTGCATACAGATACTCACAAGGAACTTACCTTGTGTACAAAGCAATTTGTCCATTTGAGAACAAAATGGGGAATATATTAACCAGTCACTGATTTTAACTGTATGAATACCTATTTTCATATATGCAGCTATGTAATTCTGAAACAAAAGCACAAAGAGAATCAAGACCCAATCCCAGAAAACATAAATATCCAGAAACATCCCTAAGGATCTGCCACTCTATTGCAATATATAGATACATTTGCAGAGACCAGCTGCCAATAAAGTAAGAATGAAGTAAGAATTTATACTGAAGCAGTACTATTATTGTACAGAGATAATGACCAGTCACTTAGTAATCATTTGAAGTTATGATGGACCTCAAAAAGGTACTGTATTTTTCACTTTGTAAGATGCATTCCCCCCCATCTAAAGTGGGTGGAAATGTCTATGCGTCTTTGGTGAATAGCAGCTGGGCCGTGGCAGTGGGGTCCTTTTACAGTGCTGAACCCCGTCTCTTCTGTCTTTCTCATTGCCGCCTGTTCTGTCTTTTTTCCACAGTGCAGGAGTCAATAGGCAGAGCTGGCACAGGAGAGGACGCCTATCTGTGGTCCTCTCAGGCGCCGCCTGAATTTTTTTTGTCTTGTTTTCCTCCTCTAAATCTCAGTGGGTTTTATGATCAGGTGCATCTTATGGAGTGAGAAGTACTTATGAGCCAAATTTGAAGTTCTGACACAGTCACTTGATCCTATTTTAGATGCTTTGCAACTGACCTGTGTTTATGGCCGTTTCTGGCAAAAAATGCCCATTCCAAACAATGGGATCTCAAATCAAATGCTTAGAATATATTTGACATAAAGCTGTGCTTTGTATGATACAAGATCATTAAAAAAATCTGCTTCGGATCATATTTGGAATTGTGACTGTATCAGAAGCACGTGAAAACTCATTATAAATAATTGGACAGTAAATTTTCAATGTTAGGAAAATGGCAGCAGGAAAGATGTGTTTGTTCAACTGTCCATTCAGTTAAGGTTTACCTTACCCTAGAAAGGCAGTCAAGTAGGACAAGATTGCTGCCCCTTCTCTCCCTTCCTCTCTGCAAATTGCTGTCTGGCATATCCTGCCCGTTTGTATGTTCCCAATCTTCTTCCCTTCCCTTGCCTCTCTTCCCTTCAAACACTGCACCTACTGATACTTTAATTCAGCACAACACTGTTGAGCAGATTTTGCTAGCAGATTTTGCTACAACAGAACTCAGATCCACTAACCAAATGTTTACAAAGTATTGTTAAATTTCAACAAACATACATAATTATGATATATAGTTTTACTGATGTCAAGCCTAATTCTTAAATAGGGTTAGCTATAAAACATAGATGACGCAAAGTAGATCACTATGTGAATAGAGCACTATGCTTAGGCACTAGGACTGGATAAGTATTTCTAAGAGAGAGCCACTTTGGCACAGTGGTTAAAGCGTCAGGCTAAAACTGGGAGACTGTGGGTTTGCTCCTGCTTAGGTACGACGTTAGATGGGTGACCTTGGTCCAATCACTTCCTCTCAGTCTTAGGAGGGAGACAATAGCAAACTTCTTCGGAAAGGAGTAAACACTGACTTGGAGATACAAAACAAATGAAAACCACCTACTCCAAGCCCTCACTTATAAAATGAACTTTGCACCACCCGGTACTGGTTATGAAGCAGCTCTTTTGTTAAGAGAGTTACTTCTTGAGAGATCTTGAAAGACCACTCTAAAGCTGTGCCTAGCTATGTCACGTAAGTCTTGCAATCCACATAGATGGAACTTCATATGTATTCCTCTTAGTTGCAAACAACTTCTTAGTTTTATTATATATATACATGCATATATATATATGTATGTATAATAATATATATTGTGTGACTGTTTTTATATTATCTTATTCAATTTGCCTATACTTTATGAAGTCCTAGAGTACAATTACATGTAGGTTGTTAGACATTTAATTCTCTCTCACACACACATACACACACACAGAATATGTATGTATACATTCATGAATGTATGCATGTATGTATGTATGTATGTATGTATATGGAAGATTTCGTACAGCCCTAAAATCTAACAGCTGGCAATCTGGTCTAGAGCAGAGGCGAAGAATTGGCCACAATTATTAAGTGGCAATCAAAGGGATATAGGTCAATATTATTAAAAACTACTACTAACTTGAAGAACAGAGAGGGAAAAGCAATGTTTTGGAAATATGACTTTCATGAATGGTCCACCTATAAGAAAGGATAATAATATAATCTAACAAGCAGCACGGAATGCTATCTATAATGCTCCTCTAGAGTTGTGTCAATAAAACCAAGGGTCCCCATCGACTTTTGATGCTGATCACTATTTGTTTCTTGTCTTCTCACTCTTACTTCCACTAAACAACACTGTTATGGAGATTACCTCCTCAGCTAAAGATTTAGCAGAAACTCTTTAAGAATGTCCTCTGTAGTTATAGCACATCTATCTATGACATTTTCTTTTATCATTTTAGATGGCAGATAGAAAGCGTTGGGTTCACACAAGCTTGCAGTTTTATGATCTCTGGGTGAATATTGCAGTATTTTCTTGGCGGTAATAATGTGGTAATTCATGACTGACATTTTTTATTTGTTATTGACTTTGATCCAACTGAAATTAATCATAATCAAGATCCAACTGAACAATTAATCTTGTCTATGTTATACTCCATTTGTTTCAAAGAACCTTAGTCGTAACTCATTTTAGCTAACCTGAGGCTGATATATTTTCATGTATGACTTTTACTGTGCTATTCTTATTGGTTTCATTTTAGGTTTCTATGATTTTCCCTTTATGTTTAGATTTTTAGAATCAGTCAAGCAGACTAGAGATTGAACTGGATTCAAAGAATTATGTATCTAACTCTAGCTTAGCCCAAAGTCAAATCTCTTTTAGAACGTAGAGACATTTTCAGACATCAAGGACATTCCAAAAGAAGTTGTAGCCTAGGGTTTTTCAAACTATTTTTCATGGAACTCTTGATGGGATTCCATAGGACCAAGAGGAGCAGGAAGAAGGAGGGTCAGGGTATCCATAGCAATTTTTTTAAGGAAAAACAATCTAATCCCAGTCATTGTACACTGATTTGTTTGTTTGGATGATATATTAATAGCCCAAGTAATTTTTAATCTTTGTACATTAGAAATATTATTTACATTCATGATATCAGATTGTTTTTCATACCTCAAAATAATAAACAAAGGAGCTTTCTAGGATGGTAATTGGAGCATCCATTTTTGTAAAATTCAAATTACTTAAATACATACATTTGATTATATAAATTACAACCCTTTTAGTTTTATTGCCAAATTTCTATCTTTTGCCTCTTTATCAAGGTTCTGAGATTCTTTTAAAATTAAGGTTACCCCGAAAACCTCTGTATTATGGCAACTTTTGCTTTACAAAAAAATGGCACATTTTCTTTTATCAATCTTATTTGATAATTTTTAGATTTGAAACCAGAGATCCCCAACCTCCAGGCCGTGGACCGGCACTTGTCTCTGGCATGCCAACAACCATGTTGCACAAACAACCGAAGCCCCATCCATGGGATGCAGGCAATATGCAAAACCACGCCCTCTCTGATCCACAGAAAACCCTTTCTCCATGGCACTGGTCCCTGGTGCCCAAAAGGTCGGGGGCTGCTGGTTTAGATAATTGATTCTACATGCATTTGAACAGACAGCAAAGTAAAGTGTAGATAACTTTAGAAATTTATACTATGCTGAACAGTCATTGTGAAGTTCATATAAAAGAAATAAATGAACACCAGCAAATGACTGATGAAATACATAGTTTAGGTTGCATGATCTCTGTGACTGTGAACACTAAATAATTATATACAATTGGCATAAAATCTCTGCCTAATTGTGTTATGTGTCACTTTAAACCCTACTATGACCTTCAAGCCAACATGATTTAGTGAAAGTTAAAACTGCATTTTCATTTTTGACAGTAATGAGATTATTTTTCAGACAAAGCTTAAGACCTTATCTAACACTGAATCATTACATGATAAGCAACTGAACATAAGAACTGTAAAAATAAATATACAATTGCTATTTAAATGTCTCTTCCTTAAAATATTAGATATTTATATTCTACGGACTGAAATATGTATGTAAAGGTCAAATAAAACTGCATTCCAAAGGCAATATTTATTAAAGTTTTTATCAAACTGTTCCTACAAAAAGGAGGTATCCACACTTAAAAGATATAGAGTACTAATTTATTTGCATTCTGTTATGATGTCAGTGTCACCTGGAACAACATATCTCAAAATCGTTAGTTTCAAAGTATTGTATATGAAAGGCATTTTGAAAGCTTGAAAGCATAAATATATGTTAATAAGCTGTTAAACTACCCATATTTTAAAATAAAAATTTTGCATATTGGAATTTAAGATTTTATAAACGTATTGAACATAACAATATTATTATGATGCTAGATGAACCAGCTGACAAAAATGTCATTCTGCTATTGCTTATAAGGAGTACCAGTATTCTAATCTTAGCAGCTGTTATTCCCAGTAATAATTTGCATTTGATGCAGAAAGAACATAACAGTTCAGTACTTAATTGCTTGAAGAATATGGCATAATAAGTATTGCCATTTTAGTAACTTCATGCAAACTGTATTCTACTGTTAAGTGTATTAAGGTGGCTGAATCAAGCAGCAAATTCTGTGGCACAATAAAGACACCAAAACTATTACTTAATTGGTGCCCGATGCCGGGAACCAGAATGACACTGTGAGCTGATCAGAGAAGTTTCTTTATTGTTACTCACCCCTTAATAGGAAGTGCATTCTTCTGGGAACAACCAGATAAGGAACCCCAAAATTTAGGGGGAGAGGGTTCAACTCTCCGTTCCTTCCTCCCCTATAGGGATTTCAAGCTAGCCAGTCTCTTAACTCCTGCCCACTCTAGCTGCAGATTCTGCCACAATTGGTTCATTTTATCTTTATTGAGGACAATGCTTTTGGTCTTGGGTGTGAAATTAACAGGTGCCAACATGCTGTGCTTTAGGTGGTGAAGTTACAGCTTTGTTTGAATCTCAGGTCAGAGGCTAAATAGGCAGATCTGACAGACCCTCACTTTATGACAGCTTCAAGAGTCTGAACAAGACTGAGTTCAGTTAATGAGGAGGTAGATTCTGGAGGGTGCCTAATTGAAGAACATGTTGCAGCTACTATGGGCTAAGCAAGGAGATGATCAGCACATCACCTTGAAAAGAGAAACATAATGTTCTTGCTCAACTTCAAAACATGCCAGCTTCTGAGGTTAGATAAAAACAATTTCCAAGCCCTTGCCCTCCAAACAGTTGGAGTTGCTCCTAGCTCTTTATTTTGGCTAATCTTGATCTTTGTACTGACTTGTGGAATTCTCTGATACTGATATCCTGGTTTGTTCAGGGAACTCTTTCTTCTCCTAGCAGGTAACTCATGTTACAAGGCAAGATATGGATCTTTTAAAGTTTTAAGTGCTCTCTGGTTAATTGCTCACTTTACACAATTATCATAAATAAACCACAGTATTGAGAAGTATTTAATATATTGTGCACTGCAATACTAGCTATGCATACTATAGCAGAATTTTCTCTGAATACTTGGGTTTTCTCTTTTCTTTCATTTTTACTTTTTAATACAATGGAATGTTAGAAACAAAATTACATAAAGAGCCTTGGGATTATATTATTTGTCCATTAACAGGATTCAACAAGAACAGAATGGGACCAAATTTGGTGGTGGTGGCAGCAATAAGTCAGAAAAAGGAATACAGAGTTTCAGTGTAGGACGAGACTAGATGGGACTATAGAGGGAAAAAAATATGGAGAAAAAAAATTGTCTAAATCTTTCCAATGGGAGATTCATTGGGTAGCAGTTTGGAAGACTGCTGACCATCCAATTATGAAGTTCCACCTTCCCTAGTAGCATGAGCCAGAGTAGAACTGCTATTAAGGGGGAAAAAATCTGTAAGAATTCTGCATGCTTCCCCTACGTATTGTGTTTTAGCAATAATTAATGATATTTAATGGATGTGGCCCTATTGTCTTCAGCATATCTACTGAGAATGGTCTCTCTGTGTTTGCGTGCATCCTGGGAGTGATTATCCATGGGATATTCAAAGGTACTTCATAATAACTTCCCATGTTACTACTAAAATGTGTGACTCATGAATTAATGAACAGTGAGATAATAATAACTATACCAATCCTTAGTATAGGCAACATTTATTCTGTGAACCAACCTAATTCTAAATTAATTACTTAAATTCCTATGGAGTTATAAATTAAGCTACACATATGACAAAATATAAATTGTCATGTAGGAGTTTTCATTTTTCTTCTGCCCAAATTATTTAGGTACTAATTTTACTTAGCATTGAATTTAGCTGAATTCACTGTTTTGTCCATTCAATGTTAATATGCTGGTGAAATTTCTTCTTATTCTTTGTTAGGCATTGATTTTAGAATTTTATTCCTAAAGTGGTTAACTTAAATTTCTATTTTTAAAAAAATTTAGAAGGATGTGTAAAAATGAAATATTTTCAAATATTCAAATTGATACTAAAAGAAAAGGATACCATGCTCTGGTTACCTGAGTAACTTCTTTCCATTCCTCCCATCCTAGGATCCTTCCACCCTCCCCTTTTGCTTTTTCCTATCTATTTATATTCTATTTCAATGATAAAAGGAACTGATTTGGACATAATGTCTCCCAAAGAGATTTAAAATCCTTTCCTATCCAAACAGGACACTGACTTATTAAAAATATCTTCTGGGAGAAAATGCTGACCTGTTAAGAACTTGCTTTAAATATTCATAATGGCATAAAAATAATGAAGCAATTAATTCTAAAATACTTACGCTGAAATCTTATTCTACTCTAGCCTTGGTAGTAAAGTGGTCTAATCACCCTGTTATTAACACCAGCTGCCTGCATTTACTGCAGGTTCGAATCTCACCAGGCTCAAGGTTG
>JANHFK010004311.1:91249-108392 GCA_036250565.1 Sibynophis collaris
CGGGCGATGGTGTGCTTTGTTTTTTTTAAATAAAACTAAAACATAAGATAAGTTTTAGTCTTCATGCTTGAAGCAGTGCTTGGAGGAGCAATTAATTGCAGAAAGTCATTCCTGGATCAGCAGGCATAGACAACATAAAAGAAAAGGAAAGGAAACTGGAAGAAGGGAGGAAAAAGCAGGAACACTGACCAAATTGGCAAGGCCTTAAGCATTCAGGAGTATTACCGCTGTTGGCCATGCATCCAGTCTTTCATCTTCTTTGACCATGCACAACAATCAGATACCATCACACATTAAAAGCCATGACCAGGGCATTCTCTGCTTTAACGTAACACTAACTTTAAAATAAATAATAAATAAATAAAAAAAGGCCACAATGCAACTACATTCATTTCATTTGTATTCTTTGTTATTGGTTTAATTAATAGTTTTGTAAGGTGGGTAAAAAAGTAAAAAACACACCAACCTTCTCGCAGCTCTGAGGGATGTAGGGGGTTTGATGCAGAACACAATGAAATGAGGAAAGGAGAAAAACAAGGGAAACACAGAGAGAGTAAAAAGGCCATATCAAGGCTTTCAATGGCTACTTGAACATCTTTTACTTGCTCTAGTCAAACCTTCCTACCTCAGTTCTGTTAGCAATTTTTCACAGCGATTACGGTGTTAGAAATTAGCATTATTTGGGGAAAAAATTCCTTCAGATAACAATGGCACACATGCCTCATGCAGTTTTATATTTTCAAAAGGAAAAGGATTAGGTAGCTTTCTAAGAAGGCCATAATCATTTCTGAACCTTTTCTCCCCCCCCCCCAAATTAAACCATAAATACTTTTCAGGCAGTTGTATATTATAATACCCTGACAATGTCATAAGCTAAAAACTGTCTCTTAAAAACAAAAATATCCCTTTGTTTTTCTAGCCCACCCTTTCATTTAGCACTCTCGCTTTACAGAAAGATATTAAAGATTCAGATACTGTAAATTGTGCCAAAAAGTTACAAAAGGGAATGATTCCATGGATTAATTTTTTTAAAAAATATAACCCTTACATGGATCACCATTTCATATCTACTAAAATTAGGTCGGTTTCCTCCCCTTTCTTCCTCTTTTCCTCAAAGAACAGGTAGTTCATTAATACATTGCTATGGATTACATATTTCAGCTAATATTTCAAATTAAATAGTGAATCTATGGGGAAAGGGTTGACAGAAAAGGAAATCACCAGAGTTTTTTTCCCTAAGAATTTTCAAACTAAAAACTTTTCCTTTTAACAGAGGTCACTTGGAAACATACCTCAATACTTTGTGTTTCAATCACAGTTAAATTAGTTTCACAGCAAGCAATACTGGGAATTTAAATACACCAAAATAAACAAAAGAAGGAAAACAATAGAAACCTCCCCCCCCCCGGCAAATTAATACAACGTTCAGGTAACTAGCAAATGCAGGAAAGGTAGAAGTCAAGCTGTAAAAAAATACAAATATACTTACAAACTTTAAATCACAGGGACATATTAGAGTCAATAGTGCTTTTCTTCTTGCCCAAAGTTTTCCACTAAGCCTTTAGACCATTTCCCTTATGGCTAAGTTTTCCCATAATGCCTTCAATACTACAAGTTGCTAAAAGATAAACCTCAAGAGAATCTTAACACCCTTGAGCCTGAATGAAGAGTTGATGCCAGGGTTATGTCATTCCTACCTCTGACATAAAGATTGGCAGGGGCAGAATAGCGAGTACCCGCACTGTTGGTTGCAACACACTCATATTTGCCTTGGTCAGATTCTTCACTCAATTCGATTTGGAGGGCACCTGTATGGATATAAAATATATTCCCAAAGAAATTGTCAAAAGATACGTTTTTTAAACTTCTAACAATACACCGCTTAACAATAATGAAAAACCCTGTAAGCGAAGGTCCATTCAACGTCGGTTCATTTTCTCGCTAAGGTAACACAGACAAAAAAAAATGATGTGATGAAAAAAACAAGGAGATTATTTTTTTCACACCATCAATACTAAAACAGGAAAACAATCTGCATTTGTCAAACAATTCTCTAGCATAATACTTTTTCTCCTAGACTATTAAAATGAAGATGGGTGAGACTGCTTCAAGGAGGTATGGCTTTAAAATAAAACAAAGGAGATTAGATTATTGGGTCGTCACGTTTGGTTTTACTAAATTCTACTTTTTGTATGTGTGCGGTAAAAGTAATACAAAAGTGTGGAACTTGGCAAAAAAGGGCAAGATGCATTTCAAGAAAATCTTCTTCTGAAGAAGCCCAAAAATGTGCAGCAAGTACAAAAAAGGCTGCTTGAAGTGAAAAAGGAAACAAATTAGTTATTTATAGTAATCAAAAGAAACAAAACTCCCTTAAAGACATGCAGATTTGTAAGAAAAAGAAACACATTCAGCCACAATTGACAATCTTTTAGTGCATTTGCTGAAAAACAAGAGGATTGAATTAGAAGGCACCAAAAAAAAAGAAAAAAAAAGAAAAAAGTTTAAAAAATAAACAAAGAAGAAGCAACCAACCACTGCTGAGGACCTCGGAGTGGCCCCCCAAGACACCCATCAAAATCCACGACTGGGATTAGCAGTGTGGTGTCAGAAAACCCAAGAAAAATACAAAACAAGAATTACAAAAGACATGGACAATGTTTATAAAATGATTAAAACCCAGCAATACCACATACCATTAAGAATATTCAGTTATCAACATTTCAATTTTCAAAGCCAGAAGATCAGAAGGATCGAAAAATCCATTGAAGAGTCAATCCAAGAAAAAATACATATTGTATTAGGAAGAAGAATGTGTTTATATATAAATATATAATTGAATTTTAAAGAAAAAAGTCTACTTGAACAAAAAGAAAAAAGAAACCCTTTTTAAAGACAAAGTTAAAAAGAAGATATTCGTTGTTGTCTTCTGCATGTCTGCAACTGTTCTCCAGACCATCTTGGCTTGGTCCAAAAAAAAAAAAAGAACAGCTAAGGAAGAAAAAAAAATGATCTTTTTTTTTTGCTCCAGTTGGACCAAAAAAAAAGAAGAAGGAAAGAAAAAAAAGGTAGAAAAAGAAGAAAAAAGAAAAAGAGGGACAAATGATACGCTGTGACTGGGTTGTGGCCTTAAGACCTGGATATGCTTTCTTTGAAGCATATCACAAAATAACAAACCTTGTTTTCAAAAAAAAGAATAAACAGAAAAAACACATTTTTAAATGGAAGGTGAAAAATATGTCGGGGGGGGGAAAAAAAATCACAAGATGAAAGTCACTGACCATAACTAAATAGGACAAAAGGAAGAAATAAAGATGATGACTGATTTAGATGATGCATTTATTTTTTTAAAAAAATGACAATAATGAAAGGGATGTGAGGACAGAAAGAATAAGATCATTCTGTGAACGTTAGTTCAGCAATCTTACCTCTTATTGGTGTACCACCTGGGTAGATAATATGAATGCAAATAAGATTAGAAAGAAGAAGCATTAGTACGAGAAGAAGGAGGCTAGGGCTTTGGAAGAAGAATCAAATTAGAGTTACAGAATTAAATAAGGACTTAAAGGAATCTTGTTTTATACTGTCAAAACAGGAATATATTTAGGCATAATAATTAGATTATAAGAAATAGTATACCAAAATGGGGAAACCATCATCTTTGGAAGTGGGGTGAGGTGACAGGGGCAGGGAAGTTCCTTCATTCATACAAAACTTACACTTGGGATTATTGAGGAATAATATATAATATCTTATATATGTCTGAAAGCCTAAAAAAAATCTTTATAATTCTACAATTAATAATAACAGTTTAGGAAGTGAAACCGGGAAGAAAAAGAGGGAGAGATGTTGGAGAAAGAGAGAGAGAAAAACAGAAACAGAAAGATGGGGGAAGAGTTTATACTAAAGACTATATAAAAATAAACACTGAGTTTATTTTGGATTCTTTTTTTCACTTACTCTGCTATATCTACGTGACATTTGTGTTTTGTTCTTTCTCACTGTGAGTTTCTATACAACAACATTTCTGTGAAGGATTGTGTGTGCACTACTATCACATGTCTGGTGACTACCCTGTTAGTAAAATGCATGCCATGCATTTTAAGAGTAATAATAAGCATTATAATACCATAATTATAGTATTCTGCATATGAAAATTAGTGGGGGTGAAGTGCGCTTCAGAACTAAGCACTTACCAATAGATTCTGGAGATTTAAATACGGAGAGAAGAGAGACAGCATAAAAATATTATTATATTCCTTATAATTTGGTACAAAATCTTTCAAGTTAACGCTTTATATATTAAAGAATTTATGTCACAGGTGAAAATCACTTCTAGTTTTACATTAAAAGAGGTTTACTCTACACAATTCTGCTGATAACAAGCATAGAAGTTGGTAACAAGACGGCTTAACATCATCACAGGACAGATCAGAAATGGAAAACGTTCTGGGAATCACCTGCTTTTATAGCATTATTATTTCTGAAGTAAGCAGCTTGTTACATTTCCCATCCCTTATATGATATATTTTATATGGGGAAAAGCATACAACTTATAAACATTAGTTATATTATTATGAAGCTGCATGAGGATGATGAGGGATTCCATCTGGTAGGGAAACAGGGAAAGAAAAAGAGCTGCTAAACCTGGACTCTACACGAAAAGCAGGCTTCTGTAGATCCAGATACTGAAATACTAAGGAAGTTCCAGAATCACTACTGTGGCTAGATACATCAGAAAACCTTTAGCCAATTCATAGTAATAATCATAATCACCATAACAATAATAATCTCTCCTTTCAAAGGATATCCCAAGGATAATTATTATCGTTGTAGCAGCACTTCGTTTGGTTTTTTAAAAAATGTTGGTTAAAAATAGCATACAAGAAAAAAGTAATGTGTTTCATGTATCAGTGAATGGTAGGAAGATATGTCCTAACTGGCTAATCTTTGGTGAATTTCAAATGTTGAAAACAATTCACAAAACACAATTGTTAGATAGTATTTTAAACATCAAAAATGACAAATTTGGGTTGGATGAGAATAATCATTGGTACTCTTTGCATATCCTGAAGTCCAATGCTAATGATAATAATAATAATGAGAGATAAAAGTAGAAGAGAAAATGGATCTGTCAAATACTGCTGAAAAGCAGTAAAGAAAACAACAAAAAAATTGAAACTACAGTCACAGCAGTGAGCGATGTGGAATAAACAGAAGCTGCAGAACATTCTGGAGACAGACTATGGAAATTCTGGGAACAGACTATGGCTACAACACAGACATGGACAACACGTTTAACAACATAAAAAAGAGAAGGGAATAAATCACAACCCAAAAAATAAAACAAACACACAAATAAGGAAAAAGAACAGAAACCAACAAAAATAAAATCCAGGAAAGAATTATTTAAGGCATTACTGAAAACAGTAACAATACCTTACCTGATCGTAATTGCTTAATGCGCCCATTGTTGTTGCTTGTATCTACAGGTAAAAAATCTTTGAACCATGTTATTTCTGGATCAGGATTGCCGCTGGCTGCACATAACATAGTGGCTGTTCGAGTGCGCTCAACCACCTTTAACTGTGGTCCCATATCAATGGTGGGAAAACCACGTGGAATTTGATCCTCTGGAAAGAAAATAGAATATGGTTTATATAATTTTTATTATGAACCTCATCTCTTCTATAGATGATTTTCGGATTCTGTGTATTTCAGGCCTATTTTTAATCAATTTTTCAAGTTTTTTTCTTTATAGGGTGGTAAGGTTCCCCTGCACATGTGTGCTAGTCATTTCCAGCTCTAGGGATGGTGCTTGTCTCCATTTCTAATCCAAAGAGCCAGCGCTGTCTGAAGACATCTCTGTGGTCATATGGCTGGCATGACTCAATGCCAAAGGTGCATGGAGCGCTTTTACCTTCCCACCAAAGTCCCTATTTTTCTACTTGCATTTTTTACGTGCTTACGAACTGCTAAGTTGGCAGAAGCTGGGACAAGTAATGGAAGCTCACCCCATTACGTGGTGCTAGGGATTCAAACCGCTGAACTGCTGACCTTCTGATCAACAAGCTCAGCATCTTAGCCACTGAGCCATTGCATCCTTTTTAGGGTGGTAGGAGTACACTAAACCATGAATCAAAATAATTTCAGCTCTAATTCTATTCTTCTTAATCTGATAGGATCCTGATTTATTTGCAGAATTTCCAAGGGAAGGCAGTTAAATGTTGTCAGAATTTGTATCCTACAAGGATATGTTGTTGATTTAAAGATATAAATTATAACTTCCACTGACAGGTGAAAACAGTGGGGAAATGGAAGCTCTGTACCCAACTCAAAACCTATGCAGATTTTTGCTGCATGGTCAAAATAATTTGGTTTCTTTTAAGCAGTTAAAGATACAAAGCTATGTGACATTTTGAGGAAGACAGGTTTTCTAAATTTAGTGAAACTTATTTGTAATAACATCTGTAAAGGGAATTCTTGACTTATGCCTACAACTGGTACTGGAATCTCAGTCATTGAGTGAGGTAATAGGCAAGACATTCACATGTCGAGTTTGTTCAATGACTACAATCCTGGCACTTCTGGTTGTGGTCATTAGGTGATCTACTGGGTTGTGAAATGGTCCAGATTGAACGTGCTTGCCTGCAGAATACAGCTCTCCTCTCTCTGTGTGGAAGGGAACTGTTCTGGCATACGATGGGAACAGAACACAGATGTTTGGGATCTGATCTCTGCTTCTGCAACCCAAAAGAATTTGGCTCTTTTGGATGTAAGCTCCATTTCTATCCCAGTCATAGAGATTGAGCTCTCCTTGGCAGGCAGCCCCCAGACATGAGAGGAAGTCCTCTCAACAGGCAGCAGCAGCTTGTAACCTTCCCTACTGCTTTCCCCACTGACTTTCAGGCAACGTTAGCCTAAACTATAATCCTATGAGTTTATCAGAAAATCTGTTTTTGTCATTTAAATTCCACAGTAAACTATAGCAAATATCAATTGTATCTCATGAGATGTTTTTCAAAATCATATGTAATTTGAAGATCATATGGACGCATACTGACTTATATACATAAAGCCAGAGCTTCTTCCAAGAGTATAACATTAATAATGAGTAATCTAGTGCTTTGTCTGATTTAACAAGTGAGGCCAGAATAAGAAAAAAAAAATCGAAAATAGTATTCAGGTGTGCATAAATGTTGCTATTATAATCTAGAAATTACATTCAGTAATTTCTTATTGATTATAAAGACCTTATTTATTTTTCTTTCAAACACACTGATTTTTCTCCAAAACGAAAAGAAAACAGGAGAAAAAATCAATTACTACCATGGATTTATTTTATTAAATATGACTAATATTGACACACCACTTTTAAGGAATGAAGATAATTTATTACAATTTTTCCAGCATTAACACACAATTTCTTTTGCTAGAAAATGGCATGAGCATTCCACATATTTCTAGAAAAGCTTTCACAAGCATTTGAAAAAGTTAAAGTGATACCCTGGGAGATTTGACCAATGTTTGCATTTCTTGATAACTTCCTTCCCACTTAGGACTATGGAACGACTGAAAATATGACTTGTGTATATTGCTGTAGCAGAATGGTATTTCCATCTTTTATAACTGTGAGTTTACTTATCTTTACCAATATGCAAGCTGACATTCTTATGCCATTTTGTATTGGCTCTTGCCAAAGAATCCTACATTTTATAACAATTTATAAGATGTGAGGTTTTCACCTTGGGAATTACTGATAAGATACGACTTATGCCATGCTAAAATAGCACTCTAAGGTATTTGCATGACCTTTCCTTTTCCTATTTCATTTACAAAGAATACATCTGAGCTTCCATTTTCTTCCATAAACATTCACACAACCAAGATAATATGTCTTGCATACGACATGGGTAAAGAATGAAAAAGAAATTCCCTTTCTTATTTTTAATAAGGACAATTAAATTCAATCCATCCCTCTCATGCAAAGATTCTGTCTGAGTACATACTCCTCATTAAATTTCCAAGAGGAACATTATAATATAGCAGATTGAAATAGTCAGAGTTGTTATACTTTGACAGTTGTGGCTTGTTTCCAATCTGGCTGTCAGGTATTTGGCAATAAAACCTAGAATTCAGCATAAAATAAGACGGGAAGAAATAATGAAATTTGTAACAGCACCGCTTATCTCAGTGGGCATAAGTTTATATGACATTAATTGCTTTCTGTTCTACTTTAAATGTATTAATTATTTCTATAAAACTTTTCCAATTTGATGGCACAATGTTTAACAGCATATCAGACAACATGAACTATCACATCAATCAGCAATTATTGTGCAGCAACGATTTCTTTTAAAAAGATAAAAAGTATTATTAATCGATACAGTTACAGCTTTAAATTTCAACACCAAATGACAAACATTTTTCTTTCTTCATTAGCATGCATATTAATATAATCAGCAGGATTTTAAGTACAACGTTCTCCAGTTTTCATTTTAATATTCAGTTGTACTCAATTAGCTAGTCCTTCATCAATATTTTAAATCAGGCATGACTTTCATACCTTTACCACACATTGTCAGGCAAACAGACAGATTATGTCGTTGTGCTGAGGAAGATTTACAAAAAATGTACACTTTAAAATATGTTTATGATGGTAATTACATGAGGCCTGACCACATCACAGTTTCTCAGCATTCATAAAGAATTACAGTATCAATTATGTTTTGTTGCTAATTTTTAAAAATCTGTTCTGGCACTTATTCCATATGATTTTATTATTATCAGAGTTTTTAGGCTGGTTTTTACACCAGACAATTATATTAGAAAATAGCAAGATAGCTTTATGATATTTTTACTGAAAAAAACTCTGCAACATCACGTTGTCTAATTTCAGGCAAAATTATTATCTTCATTATCAAAACACCACTGAAAAATATGTTATATAAAGCATATTTTATATTTTTACAAATTAATTGAACTAGTGGTTCTTAAATTGTCATGGTGTACTGTATGTGTATGTAGAGGTGTATATGTATATATGTATGCACAAACACAACACAATAATAATTTTACAACCCAATTGTAAAGAATCACTAGTAATTTTCAACCTAATATGTAAAATATTATTAGAAATATGACCTATAATTCAAATAACAAGGAAAACACGTCCAGCAAGAAATCAATTATTTTTCAATTACCTGTAGTTTCTGACCACAGAAAACTTCAAGTGAAGCAACCAAGTTCTACCTGTGAAATTTGATGCCTCTGACAGAGTAAGATGTGGGAGTGTGTTTGATGTGGTAGTGTGTTACTGATTCAACATAGATTTTGCTTAAAATAAAAGAGAGGTAATTTGACTAATTTAAAAATGTGCTATTAGCTGAAATACATATTCATTTATTCATCAAAATACCCAGATATTCTATCAGCTAAAACTAGATCTTTTGGGGGTATTGATGGAAGATTCAAGGAAACATAGAAGAGTAGGAGAAGGAAGGAGATTGCTTGAGAAGCTGAAGCCATGCAGATGGGAGCTAACACAATTCCAGTCCATCCAAGAAAAGGTGTGGCAATGTACACTACACTAAATGTCTATTTTGCAGACACTTTGCTAATGGCCGCTAAAGCATGGATATAGATAGTGGGGTACTTACGAAAAAGTGCATTTTGCTAGCTGGTGCTGTAAAAATTCCAGATCTGGCTTGTTAGGAAATAAGCAAGATGAGGCTCAGGGGATTGGAGACTGAATGACATGCAGGCAATAGTGTTGGTGGTTTTACTAGAAGATTAGCAAAAAGATTTTGGAGAGTAATATGTCCTGTTTTCACTTAGATGTATGCTAAACATAACCTCATATTCCCGTGTCATGACTGAGTATGCAGTGCACTATTAAGCAAGCATTTATTTTAATCACTATTGTAATGCACTTGAGATATACTTTGTTCTGCATTGTCCTTGGCGAGAAACCTGTGAAGAGTAGAATGATCTTTTCTCATATGCAACCCAATTCACCTTGACAAACAGACACTCCTTAACTCTGAAATAGTATCAGTGACAACAGGTATAAAGAGAGACCACTTAAGTCTTTGGCGGTCTCTTTCTTGGCAGGAATCTTCAAACCTGGAGGGTGATAGCCTCATTCTTGTAGGCAGGTAAAGCACTCTAAGATAAGATTCGACTGTAAAATGAGGCCATTAAAGAGCAATAACCTATATATGTTAATCAAAAATCTCCATGTGCTGAAACTTTAATGCCGACCTATAATGCCAAATCATACAAGAATTTCCAGCTTAATATAGTTAGTATTTTGATTAATTTATACAATGGCTGTCAAAATTCTGCAATGCAGCACATTCAATGGAATGCAATTAATACATGGAAGCAAGAGATTCCTGCAATACCCAAGAACTTCAACATATAGATATTTATTTGGCTAATAATGTACAAATCTACATCAACAACAGTAAAATATTAAGTAAATAAACTAGTTAGAAATATATGTTCACTTGACCAAATCTTTGATTTTTAATATTTAACAAGACAAGCAAGTAAGCTTGTTCCTCAAAGCATTTTCTTGACACAATTATCTTATTTATCTATTAATAGAATCTTTACTTCAAGAGTAATTGACTAGGGGTGTAACCATTTGAAAAGCTATATGGTATAGCTCAGCTATATTTAACTTTACCTCATGGCAGCTACATTTCAATGAATTGAAATTCCTAATTCTGTCTACATTTTTTAAATAGCTAGATATGGTAAAATAACATGCTTTGCATAACTTTAGGATTAAATATTCTATCCTCCAAACTTCATTATTTAAAATTAGTCATTAATACTAGCCTTGCTTATATAGAATTTAAATAACTATTCAAGCCAAATTTCAAATTGGTAATGTCAGTTTATTAAAGTTTAACTTATAAATCAACTATGTACGGCTGCATAGGTATATTATTAGGGAATGGTGGGATATTGAAGAGGCTACAATAGTATTGAGGCACTAAAAATCAACTCTTTTTAAATGATGCTACTCACTCAAAGCAATAAAAAAACTCCCCCTTTAATGTAGCAACTGCTTCTCAAGTGCTTCAGATACATACACACACATACACACACACAAATCCTAACCATGTTTTAATATATTTTCCATTAAAAATGCATCACATATACAGCTATTCAGATACTTTTAGTGTAGGACTATAATGTCAGCTGATTCATTTTCAAATGTTATCTTTGCTATATTCTGTCATCAAACTTCAGACAAACAGACAGTTTCTATCACTGAAATAGATGGATACAAATCTGACATTAGAAATAGCAACATGTGTGAGTGGTAAATTTGTTTAAAGTGTATAAAGCCTATTTATTCCCAAATTAATGTATGTCTATGGTATAACTGTGTCAAATGAAACATTTTGGACAGTTAATGGGGGAATATTGACTAGCATACATAATATATGGCTAGTATATAGTAAATGTATGCTACATAGCATATGCATAGTAATTATAGCATAAAAAGCAGACATATTTGTGGTTTGTGGTCATGAGAATCTTGTAGGATCCGTGCCAGTATTTGGTTACCTCTTATTGTTTTGTATACTTTGTTTATTCTTATTTAAATGTTAAATGCATGAAATAATTGGTATATCTTCTTTTTGTAGGTCATAAGGGCAAAGAATGGATGTCAATTTGACCACGCCCACCCAGTAACATGACCACCAAGCCACGCCCACCAACCCACGCCCTCAGAACTGGTAGGGAAAATTTTTGGATTTCATCACTGCGTAACTTATATTGTTGCACATTCTGTCATTTGTTCTTTCTTGTGGACATCTATGTATATGGCTCATGATCTGCATTTTATATCCTCTAGAGCAGTTTCTAATGACATGCTTGTGCTTCATAATATACATATTATCTTTAGTTTTATTATTTGTTTTTTCATGCACTTTTAGCTTTTTACAAGGCTCTTTGATCATAATAATCTCCTACAAAGAAAATTTTTTGTTCTCTATCAATCCTAAGTCCAAACAGATACAATATGAAACTCAAGACAACTATTTCCTACCCAACCTGTTTTCTGACTCTCTTTATTTGCTACAAATTTAATATTTAGGTGTGGGAAAAAATATGTGTTGCTATTTTTGCCTTACCATTCTGAAAGCAGTTTATATACTGTTCTGGATCACTGAATTAAGGGAAAGGAAAGGAAATACTTCACACCTTTTGACTTCTCACAGCAAACACTTGGTATTAGCTCAAGATCACTGCAGGTGCAAGACCATAAACATTGTTATTAGCTTCTGTTTCATCCTACCACTCTGTCAGATTTCCATCACTTTGCCCCTGAGAAACTCACCAGCTAGTTAACCTCAGACAGCATGAGTAAAATTATTATATTTATTTCTGATTGACCTACCAAATAATAGCTCTTCGTTTCAATAATCTTTAGGACTATATACAGCAGCAAGAAATCTGTTACTTCAATACATGTGATTTTAAAAAACATCCAGATGACCAGTTTTTTTGGAAAAAAAATGGTGAAATGAAAAACTGAAAAATTGTGGGGACATATATTCAGATCTATATTTTAATATTAAATTGCTGGAATGGAATGGACTGTAATTTTCAAAAGTTTAGCTTTTTACATTTTTATTATTATTATTTTACTGCTCAGAATATGTTACTTTCTTTGTGAATCTGTTTGTCTATAATATGCTAACTATGTTACCCCATGGTAATTATTTTTGCAAATGTTGATTTTTTTAATATGTAGAAATATCAGGGCAGAAATATGCAATGAACCACTTCAGTATTACAACTGATTAGATAATATGCATTCACAATCAAGGTGATGGAATTTAGATATTAATGGATATCCTGATTAGGTAACACTACTGGTTAATTACTTAAAATGCCAGAAGAGAATGGGTTTATAGTTTCTAATGCAACCATTTTAGCAGGACAATATGAGAAATAAAATAATGTTCAAAGAAGCAAAATATAGATTTGGAAGAAAATGCCATCTGAAAAAGTATTTTTGTATTTCTTTAGTTATCTTACAATAACCTACAACATGAATGCAACTCGGTGTACCATAGGAGCAATTATTTTTTTTTGCCAAATGAGACACATAGTTTAATTATAGTAGAACACAATATTTATACTATTTGTTTTAAAAGTATACACTAGAGGACCTGCATAACTGCATCAAAAGTAAAACAAGGTATAATAAATCCATGAATATTTTATTCTTTAGTCTAGAAAATCACATTTTTATGGAATACCTTCCTACAATATTAATGCCCTAAAGCTAACATTTATTCTCACAGTTTATTCTCCTTTCAGTTATTTGAAGAGACTTCAACATGTTCATTTTATGATCCAGGTTTAATCCTTTAAGATTTTAAAGTGTAATTTTAGGAGTTTTATATTAAAAAACCATTTTTTTAAGCATATAGACAATGCAGTTAATAAAATAGTTAACATTCAGTAGTTAGATGTTTTCTTAATCCAGTGATAATGATTTTTAAAATCCAAAATAATAGGGTTTCAAATTTAATAAGTCCTTTTACATAACCATTTTCACAGCATAGAATTTTATTTTCCTACTATTGAAGTGATTAGCAAAAAATAAAATTATTAATATACATGTCTGCTAAAGTAAAATTATAGCTTAGGTAACTTGTAAAGAGGAAAAGATAATTACAATTTTCATACAAACTTGAAATAAACTCAACCCTATCTCTAATTATACAGAACAGTAATATAAATAGAGAGTTCCAAGAGACTGCCTGTCTTGATGCTTTATGTATGTTCCTGTTTCTGTGTGTTTATTTATTAAATGTATATACTGCTTATCTATGAAGAACAGATACAATAATAAAAGATGAAACATATTCACAAACTTGATGTCCCGCCCATGATTGAATTAAAATTATATTTTGGAAGTCAAGCATTCTTCTTTTTAGAATAATTACTCCGAAGAACACAAGATATATGTGTTAAGTTTTATTTCTGCCCCTTCAACATGTACCTTTTACAACCAATTAGCATTAGCACCTTTTCCTCCCCAAATATTTAACCATACCAAAATGATACAACTCTTGATAGAATCCAGTGGTAAATTTTTATATGTAGAATCAAATTTGTTTACTGAGCAAAAGTGATGATTTTTCTTTTTTCCTGCAATCTGTTTTCCCAATAACTTGAAATATGCTTTGCAGAATCTACCAACATACTAAAATACATTTCAAAATTACATGGAAATTACAGAAGGAGAAAATGAGGAGAAATATATTTGTGAGAACAGAACCATTAATCTACTTTTACATTCTATTATCAGACTGTGAAATTCCAGCTTAATATGATGTGTAGCTAATTCTTCCAAAATGTCAATGATTTTTTAACACCTCTAAAGATCTAGTGACTTTATGTCTACTGTCAGAATTGTGAATGGATAATTTATGTTAAAATTATCAGGTGTTCTTTCTCTATGTCACATATTAACCTATTTGAGATGGGCATGAATACCAGATCATATATTGATTATTACATTGAATAAAAGTGACTCCAAGCAAACAACTTCCATATGATCCAAAAGACAATTAAATTTACCACATACATATTTAGTCTTACATGTGAATTAGCATTCCCATTTATTGATTTTTTTTAAAGCAAAAAATAATAATTCCCTGCTATGTGGAAAAAAAGCATGGATATCTTCACAAGAAGGGAAGGCCAAGGATAAATGTTATATTATTATGGTTGTTAAGGAGGTCAGAGAGGAAAAGAGAAAGAAAAAGAGAGAGGGAGAGAGAGATGAGTACAGTGTTTGCCTGACACTATGCTTGAAGCTCCTGTTACTTGTCCCAACTTCTGCCAACCTAGCAGTTCAAAAGCATGTAAAAAATACAAGTAGAAAAATAGGGATCATCTTTGATGGGACGGTAACAGCATTCTGTGCGCCTTTGGCGTTTAGTCATGCTGGCCACATGACCACGGAGAAGTCTTCGGACAGTGCTGGCTCTTTGGCTTTGAAACAGAGATGAGCACCGCCCCCTAGTGTCGGGAACAACTAGCATATATGTGCGAGGGGAACCTTTACCTTTTTATGCTTGAATCAGTATAGGTAGTCCTTACTTAATAACACTAATTGGGAGTGGCAATTCTGCTGAAGGAGTCGTTAAATGAGAAATCATGTAACCGCAACTGCACTTTTCAGCTGTAAAAAGACAAAAACTATTCAGGTTTGTTTGCATAGCGCAACCCTGGCTCCGAACCCTGGATCCACTATCACTATTGAGTCTCTCTGCTCTATTGGATGGGTGGCAGGGTACACAAGACTTAGGCAAAAGAGAGGTTGGCTAAAGAATTGTTTGCTTTTTTTGTCTTCTCCTATCCTGTAGAGCAGAGACTGGTGAGAAAGAGATTTTGAGAGAGTACTGTAAGCTTTTTGTATGGTGTGTGTGTGGGCCAATGGCTCCCAGCTCTGGGTTGCCAGGCCAATCACACAGCTTATTTTCTTCCAATCCCTTTCTCTCCAATAAATTTCCTATTCAAGGGGAGGGGGGATAACCCCCCCCCCTCCCGGATAGGTACAGAACAACACAAACTGGCTGTAATGGCATGGAACTGTATTTCATAATGAAAACACTATGTTTAAACTATTGTAGTGATCCTTGTAATAAGATGAAATTCCGGGAACACATAGACTCCCTTTCATTAATCCACTAGTCTGTAACTAGGTAGGGGTTTACCTACCTGCCATCACCCCATCCTTTCTCAATACAAGCACAGATATTCTGCAAATTATATCCCCTTATGTTAAAAGCACTAAGGCAGGGAAAGCATGTAGAACATGGCTTCTGGCATTTTTAAAAACCCTGTGCTATAGGCAATTTCAGATCCGTATTTTCTTGCTTTTGCATAATGAAGGAATCCATTGCATCTGTTTATATGTCTATATGTCAGTCTCCCGGGTTCTATTGAGGCAGGTATATCATTAGTGTCTTCCTTTCCAATTCATACTCCAGAATTCAAACAAATCAAGAAAAAACTGCACACTAGTACAACAAAAATGACGTTCCTTTTTAGCTGCTGTGGCTATCATCTTACCATATGCATTTGTTTCTTTGATAACCAATCCAGTGGAGCCTACCATAATCAAATAAGATTTTGTTAGTGTTTCCTGAATCTCTTTCTGTTTTCATCTATGTGGATGTGACCTCAACTATGGTAATGTCTCCAACATCATTACATCAAACAGTTAAAGACAGAAACAAAGGATATATCCACAGTGCACAGGCTTGATGCAGATCGATGATGTCATCTTTCTTGTCATTTTTCTTATTTATTGCTGTAATTTGATAATCTGCACTGCATATAGCAATATAACAATCTAATTACTGTGTCTACAATTGACATGCACATCTCCCTGAAGTTCAAATGACTGACAGTCCAGAAATAGCCTTTTAAATAATGTCAGCTTTTCATTTGTGTTTGAAAGGTACAGCTAAATATTTTTCAGTCTACATGAAGCCTCAAATCAAGAAACCAGCAGTTGTGAGTTTTTGTGCCATCTTTTTGTCTAAGCACATAGATTTATTTTCCACACTAACCGCTTACCAATAACTGGTGCAGCTGTCCATTGACTTTTAAGCATCTAACAGATAAGTCTCTGTGTTTCTATTTATACCATTTTATGTGTATTGTATATAGGTTTGTATAGTTTTATCATTCTAATATTGTAAGACATGCAGGGTTATCCTATAAGTTATCCTTAAGTTATCCTTAAATTATCCTGTAAGATGGGCAGTCAATACATTTAATCAATCTATCAATCAATTTATACATTTGTAAATTTACAATTTACAAAACAGAACAAATTCATACTGGTTGAATTTTCTTATTGTATATAAATGGTCCTCGACTTATATTTCATTAGTAACATTCTATTAGTAACTACATTTCATTAGTAACATTAGTAACATTGGGTAACTTTCTGGATCGCGGTGCTTTGCGCACGGTCACCCACGCCCTGGTCAACTCTCGCCTGGATTACTGCAATGCTCTCTACGTGGGGTTGCCCTTGGGGTCGATCCGGAGGCTACAGGTGGTTCAGAACGCGGCCGCGCGGGGG
>JANHFK010004312.1:14148-25536 GCA_036250565.1 Sibynophis collaris
AATATAAAATCCCAGCCTTGCCCATTTTTTTTATCATGCCTGTACATATAATCTTGCTCTCATTCTTCTACAATGCTCTATTGAAATTTATAAAGGCACTGAAAAAAGTGTCTTATGACCATTTTTCACATGATCCTTGCAGCATCCCTATGGTCACGTGAGAAAACTTCAGATGCTTGGCAACTGATTTATATTTATAATGGTTGCGGTGTCCCAGGGTCATGTGATCTCCTTATGAGAACTTCTGACAAGCAAAGACAATGGGAAATCCAGATTCACTTAACAACTTTGGCAAGAAAAATCGTAAAATGGGACAAAATTCATTTAACAACTGTTTCACTTAGCAACATAAATTTTGGGCTCAGTTGTGGTCATAAGTTAAGGACTACCTGTTCTCTTAGATAACAGCCGCTGGTATTATGAACTTCTGGTACTGGAAAGAAAACCACAAGAACCATATATGCACAAAAATGGAAAGACACATCAATTCCCACAATGGAAGAATGGAAGGTCAAGATGATAGGATTGGCAGAAATGGCAAAACTTATTGTTTTAATTAAAGAGAACAACTCATCCAGCTTTGTTTCTATTTGGAAATTGCTTTTGGACTTTTTCAAACAAAAAATTAAACTCTGATTTTAGGATTTGATGACCAGATTAATTTTGTTGTTGTAGAAATGGCTTGTACCTACTAGAAATATATAAGAAAAAGTTGAGGTGATAGCTTTCTGTTGTATTTTTCTGCACTGAAAAAACTCAGCAGTCCTTGGTTTTTTTCCCATTTTCTTTCCATATCTTTATACTCTTCCCCCCTTTTTTTCCTTTCTTTTCTCATCCTTGTTTCAATTTGCATTTTATATTATAATAAATGCACTATGATATCCAGCCATCAACAGAAAAATAACCTCAATGAATCTGTTAGATTTTTCCACCACCCTTACCTCTCCTGGTAGGAAATCTCATAGTATAATTATGTGCTGGATGAAGTCATGTCTTCCTTTGCAACTTGGAAGTTTTTATGGTTCACCTAAATGAAAAATAATAATATTCCTCAAGATCGGTAGTCATTTATTTGCTATCATTCTATATGATACTGTGTTTTTCCTATTCCTCTCAGAATTAAGGAAAAAATTCTGAAAACGTCAAAAGTCACTTAAAATTTTTCACCCCTCATAAGGTGAATAGTGAGGAAAAATGTGCACCTATAAATTGATTATGTTGAAAATCGAAATGACAGTGATGTTTGTGTGATCCTGTGAATAAGACTAACGAGGTATGATATCAAGCAGGACAATGCGGCCAACCATCTCAGAGAATTCAAAATATTGATGTGCTCTCCCTCCGTATTGATCTGAGGAACTTTCTACAAAGGCCCCAGTGGAATGAAAGAAAAAAGTACATTTCCTAAAAGAAAAGCTACACGATACAAAAAAAAAAAAATACCCCATAAAATTGCCGTCTGTTTCTATTCAATTGGTTATAGCAAGAAAAAAGAAATGGCCAGAGAACAATATTAAACAGTTGACTTTGACAAATCACTGTGAGTCAATCAAATTCATACAATATAAAACATTTATATTACAGTTTTTAAATGAGCTGTGATGGCACAGTGGTTAGAATGCAGTACTGCAAACTAATTCTGCCGACTGCCAGCAATTTCGATTCTCACAGGCTCAAGGTTGACTCAGCCTTCCATCCTTCCGAGATTGGTAAAATGAAGACTCAGATTGTTGGGCACAATATGCTGATTCTTTAAACCACTTAGAGAGGCCTGCAAAGCACTGTGAAGCGGTATATAACTCTAAGTGCTAGTGCTATTGTTATATTTTTTCCTGTGGATACCCAGTTTTGCCTCACAACCATTGTTTAATGGTAGAGCTTTTTAAATGTATACGTGGAAGTGTTGGCAATGTACAGCTAAACAATGGCAAAAAGAGAGAAACATCTACCGGATGCCCCTGGAGTCTCAGGGTTCATTACAGAAGCAGGACTCATAGCAAAGACACCGACACAAGATTTGGAAGCAACAATACTTCCTCACATACAACCAATGTTCCTTCCAAGATTCACACTTGTGCAACTGCCCAGCAGCTGTCAGATAGCTAAGGAAAAATCTCAATCGCCTGCTTACTGTCAAAGATGACATACTAATTTTGCAAAGAGGCAATCTAAGGAAGGATAGAAAGAGAGAGGAGGAAGAGGCCTGAAGACTTTCTACCAGATCCCAGACTGAAAAAGATTCAAAGAATAGCAGGTATGAAAAGGTGATGCAAAGTGGGAAAACTTTTCTGAAGCCTGGACACCTTCTGTGGGTGTAATGCAGAGGTGGTATTCAGCAGGTTCTGACCAGTTCTGGAGAAGCGGTAGCGGAAATTTTGAGTAGTTCGGAAAACCGGTAAATACTACCTCTGACTGGTCCTGCCCCCATCTATTCTCTGCCTTCTGAGTCCCAGCTGATCAGGAGGAAATGAGGATTTTGCAGTAATCTTCCCCTGGAGTGGGGTGGGAATGGAGATTTTACAGTATCCTTCCCCTGCCACACCACGCCCACCAAGCCATGCCCACAGAAACGGTAGTAAAAATTTTTGAATCCCACCACTGGTGTAATGGTATGTGGGAATGAGTTTGGAAGACAGATGGAAGAAGCAGCTTCATCTGGAGAAGGGTGGGTCAAGTAGCAATAGCACTTAGACTTATATACCGCTTCATAGTGCTTTACATCCCTTTCTAACTGGTTTACAGACTCAGCATATTGCCCCCAACAATCTGGATCCTTGTTTTACCAACCTCGGAAGGATGGAAGGCTGAGTCAACCTTGAGCCAGTCAGGATAGAACTCTTGACAGTGAACAGTGTGTTAGCCTGCAATGCTACATTCTAACCACTACACCACCATATCTCTAAAGGACTCTTCTTAATGTCTTTGGTTTAAAAGGAAGGAATGGGAGATATGCACATTTGGCCTTGCAAGTTTCTGTTAACGTATATTTATAATAAAGTTAGAACTAGTAACTCTGGTTGTTCTTCTTGTCTAGGCTATCTTGCAAGGTTGAAATCAGGGCTTGGGGCCAAAAGAGGAATGGAGCAGTGGGAAAGAAAAAATGAAGTGAAGGGAAAAGAGAAAAATGGAGGAAAGTCTATGTCCCCAAGAACTAGATCTAAAGCTACTTATCTTCTTCTAGGCTTCAAGCTACAGGAAACATTATAGAAAGTAAGGAAGATGATCATGTCAGATACACAAGCTCTGAACCCAAAGGGACGAGCGGCAAAACATCTCTGAAGTCCACAATAGAGAAAAAAATATACAGAAGGAGCTCAGGCAGAGGCCTTCCTAATTCACTGAAGTATAAGAAGGGTGAGGTGGTACAGCATGATCAGAGGTGCAGGATTTTGTTATTGTAGACAATCTCAATAAATGTAGTTTTAACCTTCCACTGGAATGTATTTTATTTATTTATTTGAAACATTTGTCTGACCACCCATTTTAAAACACAACTCTTTCAGGGTCACAACTATAGTAAAAACCCTAAACGATAAAACGATAAAACGATAAAACACAAAGACACTAAACATGACCAAAATGCAGCGCTTGAATTGTCCCCTTAGTGTAGTCCAACAACCAGCTTAGTGTAGACCAACAACCAGTTCTCACTCTACCCCAGCATCAGTGTAAAAATATGGTCTTGATGGCCTTCTGGAAGGCTGAAAGGATAGGGGCCTTCCAGATCACTGGAGGGAGGGTACACATAAGGTAGGGTCAGGCATCTTCCAAGGTCCCACTGGATGGCACTATTTCAGAGAAGGAATCTATAATATGTCTACCTTCTCCAGTCTGGTAAGACAGGCCAATAGTTTCAGGGTGAAAGCTGCAGATTTGATTTCCTAATAAAACAGGAGTTATTTATAACATGATATGTAAAGATTGCAAAAATCCTCTATGTATGACAAAGACGATTAGCAGAAACAATCACGAACATCAACATGGGGAAAATGTATTAATTTTAGAGCACAGTAACAAGTTCCCCTACCAAGTAGATATCTTAGATCAAGCTAAGGGCAAGAGTGCAAAAGAATTCTTTGGCACTTTTGATACAGGCATCAACAAGTATAAAGAAATAACTTTCATTTATGAAGCATTGAAAAGAAATAACCAAAGGTCAGAGAAAAGGTTAAACAACCCAGAGTACAACATTCCTTATTACACGCTTATTTACCAGGTAAGCAGGAACCAACACTGAATCACCAAAATAAACACAGACAATAGCAAGCTAATCAAAGAAGAAACCACTAGCAACTCGTACCTCTTGCCCAAACTCACACGAGACTGGTAGGACACTCTGCTATATATAAGCAGACAACAAAACTCATTTCTTTGTGCCAGAGCACCGAGGGAGAAAGAAACATCTGCAAGAATAAAACAAAGCTCACAAATACCAAGAGCCCAACAGGAGCATATTTTTAATTTATAGTATTACATTTTTTTTGGGTTTAGCAGTAGTTCCTGGGTAGTGACTCAGTAAGAAAGATCAGGAGTGTGAGAGTGGATTCTGAGTGACTTACAACCCTAAAAGCAGAAAAGCACAAAAATGGTAAAAAACAAAACCAAACCAAGAACAACCCAGTTCATGAGGGTCCAGAAAAGAACAGATATTTAAATCAGAGGTAGTTTCATACTGTTTTTGTAGCATGTCTGCTGGAAATATTTCAAGAGCCATATTCTCTCCTTGCTAAATGTCTTGGGTGGTGAGCATATGCATATCATGGGTGAAGCAAAGTCTGTAGGATCACCCTGTAGTATTGGTGAAATCCAAATTTTTTTACTACTGGTTCTGTGGGCATGGCTTGGTGGGCGTGGTGTTGCTTGGTGGGTATGGCAGGGGAAGGATATTGCAAAATCTCCATTTTCACCCCACTCTGGGGCCAGCTAGAGGTGGTATTTGCTGGTTCTCCAAACTACTCAAAATTTCCGCTACCGGTTCTCTGAACTGCTCAAAATTTCCGCTACCGGTTCTCCAGAACCTGTCATAACCTGCTGGATTTCACTCCTGGTTTCACCCATTTTCAAAATAATTCGAAGAGGCTACCGAGCGGTCCTACTCTCTTCAAGGACACTTATGCTCAACTCTTCAGTAAAAGCCCTATATCTTTTCACTCAAAATTAATCTCACCTGAATTCAATAATGGGATTTCTGCCAAAAATAGGGGATGATAATGATAATAGAGGTAATGATTTGTGCCTCATCCTAACCCCCTCCAGCCAATAATTATAGAAGTCAGGATTGTGTTGTAATGTATTAATGATATTTCAAGTAATGACTTAAATCAAGTAATTTAATTCAATATTAATGTTGCACTCTCTCAAATTCATCAATCTTGTTTCCAATAATTTTACAGATAAAACTGTTGGATGCAATTTTGACTAGCATTTGATTTGGCATCTATAGTTACAAAGTAAAGAAAAAAACAACAACCCAACCACAATTGATAAATGCATATTTGACCAATGCTCAGGGATGCATATCGTCAACAAAGCTTCAGCAATCAGCATATCTATGGGAGTTAAGACCAATAGAAATACATAACTCAGCTGCCCATTACATCGCCTTAAAAATTCTTCTGCTGCTAAACTCCACAGAGTTGTGCATTCACATAATTGTCCTTTCTGCCAAAATATTGTCAGCTGATATAAATTTCAGTGTTGGACATTGCTCCTTTGAAGCTGTGACTGATTAAACAGTTGGCTAAGCAAAACAATGCTGATAGTTTTATGGATGAATGTTCCTGAATGGATTTGAGAGGGGAGGGGGGAGATCAGCACTGATAAACTGTGTTCATTTAAGCCAAGGAAGGATTTGTAGCTGTACTTTTTATTATTTCATTATTAAATTTATCTGCTGCCTATCTCGCTGTCCACACTGAATAATATGACCCACCAAGTAGATCCATTCACCTCATTTGGACACTGCAGTCTCAAGGATCAGGTAACATGGACCTATCCTATCCTATTGGTAAACCCTTGTTATTTGCCTGATTTGACAGAAAGTACAGTACAAGTATTTTTCTCCATGCCTAAGTCACTCCCTGTTTGTCTGATGCATGGATAAAAGCAGGGGTGGGTTCCACTTACCTTTGCTACCGGTTCGCAGTGGGAGTGTGCTTTGCTTGTGAGCGCACTTCTCTCATGCACGCACTTCGCTCGTGCATACGCAGCACTTCTGCGCATGCACAGAGCATCCCTGATGACATCTGGGCGGAGCCTGCTGCTACTGCAATGGATCTTGAAAACCGGTAGGAACCTACCACTGGATAAAAGCAACATTTTGTTGAGGAGCAGGCCAAGCACACAATACAATCTTATCATGCATTCGGAAGGCTACATTTGGGTTAAGGGTTGAATTGGTGGGATTCTTGCAGTCAGTGTAATCTGGATTGAGGGCCACTTTTTGCACTCTGAAAATGTAACGACAACAAGCATAAAAGTGCAGGTGTGTGATCGCACACCCATGCACATACAGTATAGACAAGAGATGGATATTATGAACCTGCCTTACAGTGTAAATCCTGTTTCAGCTTGAAATGTCTTCCTTCACTGGGAAAAGTTGATATAGGCCTCTGACAGAGTTCTCTCCTACATTTGCCCAAGTCCTCTACATAACAGATCCAAAGTCTGCAGTCAAGATGCCCATTGTTGAATGTTTAGAAGCATTCCAAATTGAAATAAATCTGTACTATGGCTTTCTATAATTTGTAGTAGTAATAGTCTGATTGTAAATACTCAAATGAGTCAGATAAAGGAAGATATGCTCTAAGAATCATTTACAGGAAATCTTTGACTTATGACCACAATTGAGCCCAAACTTTTTGTTGCTAGGTGAGACATTTGTAAAGTGAGTTTTTAAAGCCACATTTTATGTCCTATCTTGCCATGAATGTTGAGTGAATCACTGCAGCTATTCAGAGTACTTCGATTAACTTGCTGTTTTGTAAACTGGATTGGATGATGATGATGATGATTGATCGATTGTTATTATTTAAAAATTTTTTTTATCATTATTGTCTGAGACTGGATGAAGTGACGAGAGTGGAGATGGTGAAGAGAAAGCAGTTATAGCAATAGCACTTAGACTTATATACCACTTCACAATGATTTACAGCCCTCTCTAAGTGGTTTACAGAGTCAGCATATTGCCCCCAACAATCTGGGACCTCATTTTACCCATCTTGGAAGGATGGAAGGGTGCGTCAACCTTGAGCCGGTCAGGATCGAACTGCTGATCAGTGAGCAGTGAGTTAGCCTGCAGTACCGCATTTGAGCATATTCTCAGAGACGGATGCTGGTGCTGTTGAACACATCTGGGGAAGGCAAGATGCCCAGTAGGTAACTCATTCCAAACAGAAACAAGGATGAAGATTATTCTAAGCCTGACCACTTTCTCAATATATTTACTGATTTTTTTTTAATGCAACCTTTAGCCTGGAAAAGGTAGAGTCCTTTGACTGTGCTGCATCTGCACATTGTGTTTTGTGCTGCAATTTGGTGTGTGTGTGTTTGTGTGTGTGTGTGTAGTTAGGTAGACATTAGGCATATACAATCAGTGCTGTGTTTATTGTGCATTCCATATGAACTGCTAATGCTATTGATGCTTATCATAGGGAAGGCAAAGGCTATATACATCCTGTTGGTTTGTTGAACTTTGAATATGTGGACCGAGTGTGCAACATTATATATGACTGCAAAAGTCTGGGCAATCACTCAATGCAGAAAAGAGATATAGAAAATGTTGCTGTCCGTGTCCAGATTTTTATAACCCAGAAATGTTAGTCCTATATAATATGAAGGGTGCTTTGTTTATGTTGAGCTTTCAGAAGACATTCTAAACTTGCAAAGTCTATGTTGGTTCTGTTCATTTGTTGAATGTTCCTACTTGGCAGGTTAGTGGGATATTTTGCAGTCATTAATGACATTCTTTGGCAAATTACCTCATCCCCACCCCTCACCCAAACATGCTCAAACAGTTGCTTTCATTGTTTATTGTGAGGAATTTAAAAATGATTTACATTTTTTTTAAAAAAATGAATCCATTGGGGCAATTTATCTGTAGGTTGAGTAAGCAGTAACATTCTATATGGATTACTACTCTATTTTTATGTCTGGGAGTACAAACCAAGAGAGTAAATAGCATATTCCTACTTTTTTTCCTATCAAAGGCTGAAACAATAACTATTTTTCATATAGAATTTCCTGAGGTATTCTGAATTTTGTTCCATCAGAGCACAGCCAACTTCAAACATGAAAAGTATTGAGAAGATCCATTTTGTCTGAAGCATTATCAAACTATATTTCCCTTTGTATGATTGATTGATAATATTTATTTGCTGCCCATCTTATCATAAGGTAACTTTGGGTGACCTACAGCTACATATACAGTTAAAACATAAAAACGATCATTGTATTGGGATATATGCTATGTATGAGTGTATATGTGTGTGCGTGTGCATATGTGCATATACACACAGGCACACACACACACATATCTCACATCACACTTTAAATTTAATTGTTCAGCACTGGAAGAACTAAACGCTGAAATGCTTGTCATTCATTAAATATTTTTCAAAATTATCAATTACAAATTGTAATTGTACATGTAGATGCCCATGAAATATATTAAGAATGCAAAAAAAATTCCATGATATTGCTCATAGTCTTATGATGATATATAAATAATAGTGCTAGACTATATTGTGGAAGAGTATTTTAGAGAGACTGTAGTCTATATTTTATGATCTCCTATATGTTATTCTTTTGTTTGTTATACTAATATAACATATATATATATAACTAATATACTAACTAATAAAAAATGGAAACCATCTGTATTTGTAATTTCTTATATATGATTGTATTTAGAATATAAATATGCTGTGCATATCAGTAATTGTTGCTAAGAGAAAGTAATAAAGCTGTGGTCAAACTGAAGTGATGAATGACCCATATATAACACTAATAAACAAACATTCAAATTTGTAATGGTTGCATTGTATTTAATGCAGATGTGATCTAGCAGTTCTTTACTAATATGACAAGATATAGAAGTTTCACTGGACTAGGAAAGGACAGAAAGTTCTGGCCCTGTTACAATATATGGGATTTGAGCCATGCCCATTAGTCATTACTTTAAACTGGTGTCAGGTATCTTTGTGTCATGAGACATGTCTCTGTTTTGTTCCCTTGGGGCAAGCACCATATTGTTTGTCATCTATCCTGCTCTTGATTTAGAGTAATGGAGTTTTCTTTCATTCTGGCAGCAGGAAAACTCTGCCTGTTCAAGTGAAGTTAGGATTTCAGCCAATAATTTAGAAGGCAGTTTAAGGCCAAGGATTAGTGTCACCTAATCAATCTTTGAATGAACCTTTTTTTCCCTCTAAAGTAACTTGCTCTTCGGTTATGATAGCCTTGAATACTAATTTTTGTTGCTATCAATGCAATCAATGCTTTATTTACTTCGTAAATAGCAGGTTATAGTTCAATAGAAAAGCTGAAGTTTTCCTCCGGTTTAAGACTTCAGCCCTGGGAATTTCTAAATACTGGAGAAAAAGAGCCTTTTCTGAAACTTTTAAACTGCTGCTTATAAATTTCAGAAGGGTTTGACATAAAGTTTCAGAACAGGTGACATGATAGCAGTGTTCCAATATTTGAGGGGCTCCTACAAAGACGAGGGAGTCAAACTGTTTTCCAAAACACCAAAATGCCAGATAAGAAACAATGGTTGAAACTAATCAAGGAGAGAAGTTACCTAAAACTAAGGAGAAATTTCCTAACAGTGAGAGCAATCAACTAATGAAATAGATTGCCTTCAGATGTTGTGGGTGCTCCATCAGTGGAGGCTTTCAAAAAAGAGACTGGACAACTATTTGTATGAAATGGTATAAAGTCTCCTGCTCAAGCAGGGTGTTGGACTAGAAGACCTCCGAGGTCCCTTCCTACTCTATTATTCTCTGTACTATGCTAGTCTATATAGACAGTACTGAGATGAAAGGGACAATAGCTTATTTTAATGTAGGAAAGCCTACATGTTCATAGCTTCAAAATCCTAGTTTCTATATTCTGCAAATATCAAAAGTTAAATTTGAAGAGGTTCTTAAAGGATTCTGTCCTTTGAATTATATCAAAATGATGCATTTTAGTTTTGCTATTAATAGGATCTATGACAAGCAGAGAAGACCCGTCCTGTTAAGATATTCTTGCATCCTCAGCAATTAAATGTGGGATATATTTGAAGATTTTTTTGTTTGAAGGAGAGCAGGATTAAAATGGAATGATGACTTGTCTGGCATGCTTTCTACCTTATTTGTAAAATACTGTTTTATTTGGGTTGTAAATAATGTCCCCAGTTCATCATTCTCCCATTTCCCCACCAACATTATATTACTTCCTAAAACCTTTGGTACTTTTTGCACACCTCCTGATAATTTTCCAGTGCCATTGTCTATTCTCATTAATATGTGAGCCATTCATTCAAGAACTCTCTTTTGTTATGAAAACTGTCTTCTTGTTGTGTCTTCTTCAAAATCTTCACTTTGTGACTTTGTCCCATGTGGTATAAGTCTCCAAAGCTTTCTCCTTTATGGTATACTCTATAGGGTTATATATGGTTATATGGTGTATGTGTGTGTGTGTGTGTGTGTATGTGTCAGTAGTGCGTTCCTACGGGTTTGGTCCGGTTCTTATAACCGGTAGTAATGGCGGTGGGAGGCTCCGCTCACCCATCCAGATGTCATCACGGACGCACTGCACATGCGCAGAAGCATCACGCACACTCCCGTTGTGAACCGGTAGCGAAGGTAAGTAGAACCCATCCCTGGTGTGTGTGTGTACGTGTGTGTGTGTCCATGTGTGTGTGTGTGTTTGTGTTTTTATATAGCAGTTTCTAAATGAGTATAGATAACATTACAGAATTATTGTTTCAGTCATTCTACAGATCCTTCATGTTTTCTTATAGAATCATTCCCTAAAGAAAAACTTTGAATTTCCTCTTTTCCTTTTTAAAAAAAAAACACATTTTTTTTTATTTTTCAAACATAACATATACAATACATCATTTTTGCTGGATTATCGCGTAGGCTTCCCTTCCATACACAGAAATCCTTTTTCTTTTCTTTAACAATTCCATAATACGCTTAATATCAATTAGTCAATATTACAGTCAAGTTCTAACAATATTCCCTCCAACTCTCCGGACATTTGCTCATTTTACTGATGGTTACAATTATTCTAATTCATTTTTTCACCATTCCATATGGGATTCCGATTATTATCAAATATTACATTCCACTCTTTGAGTAGTTCTTGATTACTTATTGTCTTTGTTTCCTCCCACCGAAAACT
>JANHFK010004314.1:25881-37265 GCA_036250565.1 Sibynophis collaris
TGACTCCAAAATTGGACACTGGCATCTCAACGTTGTTGTCTGCCGCTTTTCTGCTGTCATCTTTTACCTGAATATGTATATTAATATAACATTATTTGGACTCATAGGCTTTGACAGATGCTTTAAAGTAATGAAGCCCCAATTCAGCACATCGGCTTACAATGTCCAGTGTAGCAAAATTGTATGTCTGGCCATATGGCTGCTACAGATTGTTATCTCTTTCCCCAATATTATTTTAACAAACCAAATTCCTACAGAAAACAAATCAAATGACTGTATGAAGCTCAAAAGCCCTCTTGGACTCCAGTGGCACACAGCTTCAAGCTACACATGCTTAGGAATTTTCTGGATTGTGTTTTTACTCCTAATAGTCTTCTACAGTTCCATTGCCAAGAAAATATATATTTCACGCCAAAAGTTTAAGAAAAACTCCACCCTGGCAAAGAAAAAAACCAACCGAAACATTTTTACCATCATGTTCGTGTTTATCGTTTGTTTTGTTCCATACCACCTGGTCAGAGCCCCGTATACATTAAAACAAATCAAACCTGATTACAACTGTGAGATTAAAAATATCCTGTTTTACCTAAAAGAACTTACATTGCTACTGTCTGCTGCAAATGTTTGTCTTGATCCAGTTATTTACGTATTCCTTTGTCAACCGTTTAAGCAAAAACTGTACCAAAAATTGCATCTGAAAGTTAAAACATCTGAAGAGTTCGAAAATTCTAAATCAAGAAAGTCAAATGCTATTGTTGAAACAGCTATTATTTTATAAATAACAAAAGCAAGCATCTTCAACATGATGGATATGTGGGCATGTTGCTGAATTAAGGAAACAGTTTATGTCAGGTAAAATAAAGAACATTTGGCCTATTCAATCGTTGCTGTAATACTGTACCTATCCAGAAACCCCTCTCCTTACACAATGAATTGATTATTCACTCAATTACTCAAGTAGTACTCAATTTACAACCGTAGTTGGGACCAAAATTTCCACTGCTAAGCAATGTAATTGTTAAGTGGGTTGGGGCCAATTTTATGACCCTTTTTGCCATTGTTTTTAAGTGAATCGCTGCAATTGTTGAGTGAATCTGACTTCCTGTGGCTTGACTTTGCTTGTCAAAGACCAGCTGGGAGGGTCACAAATGTTGATTCCATGACCCTGGTTGCTGCAACCATTGTAAATACATGCCAGAGGCAAATGCCTGAATTTTGATGACCTTCGGATTGCTGCACTGATTGTAAGTGAGAGGACCAGTTGTAAGTCATTTTTCTTCCAGGTCTTCTATAACTCTGAATGATCACTGAATGAATGGTTGTAAGTCAAGGACTATCTGGTTTTTGTTTGGTTTCTGTTTTTTCTTAATATGTCTAATTATGAAGATGTCAAAACTACATAGATGTGGATAATATATGATGTAAAGTGTAAACCCAACAACCTGTTTTTAGAAATGTTATTGAAAATACTAAAGAAAATGGCTGTGTTTTTCTGAGTTTCTCCAAGATTTCCAGTCTGTTTCATCATTTTTACAAGAGGATTCCTCTTCCATATTAGCATACCCACACATTTAACTCAGACATCAGACATCCTACTAGGTAGGCCACACAAGGGTACGAAGATGGGTGTGTGAAAACTTCAAATGATTTCATATGTACAATAAGGACAGAGTCCTAGAGATTTTCTTCCTTTTAGAGATATAGCTGGATATCAGTACTTATTTCACTCTCATTTGAAGCAGAGAGCTGTATGGAATGGAATGAGAAATGATCATTGCCTTTTGAGGGATAGGATTCTTCCTTCAATTTTCCTGAACTAAAAGCATGATGTAGTTCAATTTTTGATTCCGCACAGCAAAAGTGTATCAACTTGCCTGCCAGTTCAACAGAATGAAAACTGTACAAATGACCAACACACAGGCCATTTTGGACAGCAGATAAAACATTCGGCATAAAGTTGAATTACCAAATCGAGGAAAGACACTCTGTTGATCGGAAAGCCAGGGGGTGAAAAAAGGACAGGAACGTTCCAGAAACAAACACTCATACTGGCGCACACGCACACAGACTTCTCTAAATACAGTTCTGTTTATTCCTACCATGCTTTTCAAGTTAAAGAATTATGCCGGCCTTAGCTTAGCAAAGTATGTGTTTATATATGTGCATAAATTTGTATACAGAACTTTTTTACAGTTTCTTAACCGTTTCTTTTTCTCCCTTCTCCTTCACACAGGTATTTGTATCTATGCTTTAATATTTTCTTTATTAGACAGCTAAACTCCATACTTTCCAAGCTTACTTTTAACCAAAAAAGGTGATGGCAAAGGGGTAAATAACTATTTTGAGTCTTTTGGAATTCCAGTCCTGGAGTTTCTTCACTGACTCCTGGTTTGACCATTCAAAATGCTGTAGTCTTGGTTCTTTTTCACCAGGTAATTCTCTTGTTGATCTCGCTTTCAAGTCATGCTTGATTCTGTTAGATCCCTAGTTATAGATTCTCATTTTGTCAAAGTTCCCCTAACTTTTCTTTCATTAACATAACAGCCCCAAGCTACATAGCACCAACTATCTGTCCACATCCCATTTTTTGAGATATTTGCTCCAAAAGACAGACATTACTGCTCACGAAAAGTAGGCAAGAAGCTTCTTAGTCTCTATGTCAGGGGTCACTAATCTTGGCAACTTGTGGACTTCAGCTCTCATATTTTCTTGCCAACTTCGTCCACAAGTTTTCAAGTTGCCAAGGTTGGAGACCCCTGCTCTATGTAATTCTTTGCATGGGGCTGGCTCATTGACAAAAATCTTAACTTTGAGACTGCTTAATGTGCACCAGGGCAACTTACTAAGTTTTATCATATGTGAACTATTGTTTCTGGTTTTCAATAATATGATCCTGAAAGTTGTATTTCTTAGCGTTCATTTGCAGAGGCATCTGCTGGAGAGGGATAAAAAAAGTCAAGAAGTTGTGTTTTGACCAATGCTCAAAGCCCTTGTGATCAAAACCCTGATTCTTTCGATATATATGTCAACATTGCCTGCATGTACAAAGGAGCCAGGCTTCAATCATATGAAATGCACATGCCATCTTAACTTTTATTCACCCCATTGGCAGATGCCCCTGAATTATAGTTCATAAATTGAATCCGGTAGACAGTAGATTAAGATTGAACAAGTTGAGGTTTAGCATATTTGACCGTTTATTAGAGATCTGTGCTGATCAAGCAAGTTTTCCTTCAGTTGCATTTTTGTCATTTGCTACTCATATCTCTAATGACATCAGCTTAAATTTTTTCCTTAGCTTCAGAGAAGCTCAAAGCTCTTCTAATCTGCATTATTAATATGCCTATAGACCATGGAAGTTAACTTCAAATTCAAATCTCACTGCCCAGAGACCAGTAATAAATATGACAATTCTGGGAGAAACATTAACTAATGAGTAAAAATATTCAGAGAGCGCTGTAATATCTTTGCATACTATGTTTTGAATTATTCCTCTTCTCTCCTGCGCTGGGGTTACTTTCTCTGATGTCACACACACTGTTATAAAGCAATGCTTTACTTGTTCACAGTTTCCACAAAGTCTAAATTAGGTTATAACACTCATCAGAAGAACATGCAGAAGGAACTTGGGATGTTAAGTCTGTGAGAAAAATACAGAACTAGCAGTGTTTAGGAATATAAAAGGATACCACAGGAAAGGAACTATGTGTCTATGGTCACAAACACTAGAATAAGAAATAATAGTATGAATTGCAGCAATAAGAATCTTGCAGAAGTTTCCAGAGACATTTCCTCAATCGCATGTAAATCTGCTTAATATATGTGATGGAATAGTATAGGAAGATTTCACAAAAAGTCTTGTTCAGCTGGTCCAAAATGAAATAGCCTCGATGCTTCCTGAGCAGCCATTTTATTACTACATTGTACCATTGCATAGGAACAATACTGGTTACAAAATGTTGCAGAATACAATTCAAGGTACTGATCTACCTTTAAAGTCCATTATGGCTTGAAAAAGCTATCTGACCCATCCACCCCACATGCCTTTCCCAGAAAGTTTATGTTTGACTGGTCCAGAGAGGCAGATAAAGCCTGATGAAGATTGGCATTAACAGCACCAGGCATCTTCTGTGGGAGCTCCTCTCCTTTGGAATAGCTTTTCTCTTGAGGCAAGCATGGGTCCCACGATTATGGCCTTCTGGAAGCTGGCTACCGCTGTAGCAGAGGGCTTTCAAAGATCAGTTGCCGAGTCAATGTACATAAATTAGTCAATGTATGAATGTTTTATTGGAATTTGTAATAAATTACTGTTATTATTGTCTTCACTATTATTATTCATTTATTATTGTTGGTTTTTTTTGTTATTAACAAGGATTAGGGTCCTTCCAAAGTAACTGCATTGGGAAATAAATACTGTATTGTTTTCAAGTTCTTTACAATTGATTAATTATGTACCATTCAATCATTTTTAACTCCTAGTGACCAATACACGATCTACTCCCAATCTATTTCATGTTTCCTAAAGGTGCACTCAAATCTCTGTAACCGAGTCCATCCACCTTGCTGCTGGTCATCCTTTTCTTCTCTTTCCTTCTAATGATATTTCCCATGCATGTTGCTTTTTTCATAACAATACAGGAGTGGTTTATCATTGCCTTATCCCAGGGATATGAAATGATGTCTTTGCCAATTATCTGGCACTTCACTGGATATGACTGAGATGATTAGCCCTGCTTCTCCTATCTGTTCTCTGCAATAAAATCTTGGGGCAAAGGAGGGCACCAATGCATTTTAGGAACTGAGTCTCTCTCTCTTTCTCCCTCCCTCTTCCTTTTTTTTTTTTTGCACATATCTGAAAAATAACTTTATGTTGTTCTTAATGTCTTTCATCAACCTGATCTCATCTTAATCTTTAGTTTTCTTGATGCCATCTCTATATTTTGGTCTCTATTTCCCCTTGTGATTTATAATTTTTTCATCTCCTCAATATGGCTGTTATGGGTTCAGTTTTCTTACTTTTGTGCACATGGATCCTTTCTACCACCCTCTTTTTCCCAACCCCAATTGAAACAGTTTACAAATCAGTGTCTACTATCTCCTTTTTATAAAAAAAAAAACATTACATTTTCATTTTTCCTATTAGCTGTTCCCACCATGAAATGCTATTACGATTGCTCTGAGTTCATTAAAACCTACCTTTGTAAAAGTTCTAGATAAGTGTTTGTCTACAGTCAGCATTAATTTCTCTTAAAAACAAAAAGTCCACCATTGCTTAATACCTTCCATTCAATGCTCCTATTACTCCCATTTCTTCAGCAAAGTTTTCCCTTTGAGCTAAATCAGTTGAAGGACAGGTGAATCTTTACACAATAGAGATACAACAATAGAAATTCTACAAGAAAACTAGCTTCCTTTCCTCATAAAAATTCATTATTGCATATTCCTAGCTTTACTTACTCTCACTTTCTCACACACATACACAAAAACAGAGGCTGGATTTTCTGCTGCTCCAACAAATTTATTTTGCCATCTTGCATGAGATATTGTTCTATATCCTTCTTTAAGCAGCTTTGAACTAGCTATCTTGCACACTTAAAGATTTTCAACTAAGTTCTGATTTCACATGCATCCTGTGAAAAACACAGGAAATTCTACTTTACCAGCCACAAACCAAAGAAAGAACTCTCTGGGCAACATTAAACAGAACTACTTTTGTTTTTCTGGCAAGACAGCAGGTATGTACCTCTTAAAATATAATTCATTCTCATTCTCAAACTATTTAATTTCATATGTAGTATCATATTTCTTTCTAACTCTCCAGGGTAATGTTGAACTTCATCACTTACTGAGGGTTTGCCCTGAGATAAATTAAGCATGTGAGAAATTAAAAGGCAAGACAAACCAACTACTTTCAAATATCTAATGTAATCCTCTGACAGGTACAGGAATCCATTACTGCCTCAGATAATTGTTTGTTACATTATTTAGACCTTTAGATTTAGCAGAATGAGTGACCTTTTTAAGTCACGAGTAGAGGTGTAAGTAAAATATGCCAAATATAGAACACAGCATATTTCCATATATGTGTGTGTGTGTGTACGTAATTGTAGACAGACAGACACTAGCAATAAATGAATAACAGCAGATCTTCCAGCTCCATTGCCACCACCATGCAATGAGCTACCAAAACAGCTGATCATTCCAGGTCAGCTCTGCTCTCAGTAGGACTCAAAATTGCTGAAAATTCAACAAGAGGTTCCCACAAGTAGGTATAAGCCAGTCCTGCTCTGTGTGTGTGTGTGTGTGTGTGTGTGTGTGTGTGTGTGTGCATGTGTGTTTAACTGTGCACAGGTAATTACAATTGAAGCCAAATTTATGTTGCTAAGTGAGATGGTTAAATGATTTTACCCCCTTTTATGACCTTTCTTGCCATAGTTGTTAAGTGAATCCCTGCAGTTGTTAAACTAGTAGCAGAGTTGTTTGTTAAGTGAATCTGGATTCCCCATTGACTTTGCTTGTCAGAAAGTTGTAAAAGGTGATCACATGACCCCATCATAACCATCATAAATATGAACCAGTTGCCAAGTGTCCGAATTTTGATCATGTGACTATGGGGATGCCACAATAGTTGTTAAGTGTGGAAAATGCTCATAGGTCACTTTTTTTCAGTGCCATTCTAACTTTGGATGGTCACTAAATTAATAGTTGTAAATTGAATGACTACCTATAGCCAGATTAATATGTTAATTTTAGTCAAAGAATTTCAATGCTAATCATGGCACGTATCTGGATGGAAAACTAGGACACATATCCAATTACCTCTGGTTTTTGTACAACACTCTTTGCAAGGGGATCAACTGGATCCCAACATTTTATTCTTTGTGTGAGCAAATATTTCAAAATCCCTGAGTTAAGAATTAATCTTATTGATAAAGTTTTTTTAAGTTATTGCAACATTAGTTTATTTCAATGTTTTTATATTTTACCCAGATTTTTAGACAGCTTGTGCTAATTTACCATCATACAAAACACAAAGCATTGACTAGAAACAAGCAAACAAACAAAACTAGTAGCAAATATACCTAAACTATTAAAAATAATTTATAAATGATTATTAAAAGGGGAAAATTGAATTAAAACAAAGGAACTACTGTAAATTCTGTAACTGAATATCCCAGTGATGACTAAGTCAATAAAATTTTGGATGAGGGAATCATCGTAGATCAAATCTGGAAGCTTCCATATCTGATACTCTTCTAAAGAACTTAAAACTTTTCTAAAGAATTTAAGCAGCCAGAAATTTCTCATGCCTTCTATTACTTCTGGAGTTCAGTATTCAGTAAGAATGAAAATGTATGTTCCATTCCAGTCGTCTGGAATTATTAACTGTAATATATTTGTAATTATTCACCAGTTAAAACAAATTAAGTCACCAAAAGGATTGTTATTTACAGCAGTGGGAGAAAAAAGCCAGACTAAAATCTGACTCTCTAGATTGTAAAATTGCTAACTACAAAAGGAATGTAAAAGGTTCATGGCAAGATTTATACTACTAAAGCCTCCACAAACCACAAACCTTGAAATGCCTACCTAGATTGGATACCATGTATTATTGTTATTACAAGTTTATTCTACTGTTAACAGTAAAGTAACAGGCACAGAACAGGATGCAAAACCACCTTTGAAACAAAACAGCACACTGAGCTTCTCTTTATTTATGGCAGGCTGAGGCAGGTCTAAACCTTTTCCATAGTTGTCTCTCTCTGTCTGCTCAGTGAAGTATAGATTGATCAAGAGAGCCCCATAGAGTTGGGTATTTTTATTTTTTTCTTTGCTTTGGTTGCCTTTTTGAATTATTTTCTCTTTTCTGAGTACAACATTTCTGGGTTAAACAATTAGCAAAGAAATAAAAGACTGTATGAACAAATAGCCAGATAGCTGAAGAAATACAAAAAACACAGTCTCTTATTCTGATTGTGAAGGTAGTGGACCAGGGGTGAAATCGAGCAGGTTCTGACAAGTTCTGGAGAACTGGTAGGGGAATTTTTGAGCAGTTTGGAGAACCGGTAGCGGAAATTTTGAGTAGTTTGGAGAACCAGCAAATATCATCTCTGGCTGGCCCTAGAGTGGGATGGGAATGGAGATTTTGCAGTATCCACCAAGCCACTACACCCACCAAGCCATGCCCACAGACCCAGTAGTAAAAAAAAATTGGATTTCAACACTGTTTAGAACACTAGGAGTTCTACCTTAGACCATCATATTTCCTAATGTAGACTTGTGTGGTATTAATTTCCAATGAATCTATTCCTGCCCTTAATATTTCCAAGCTCTGAACCTGATATTGTAACAAATGTCTATAACTTTTCTTCAGGAAGTTCTTTTCACAAAGGCATAATTTAGAAATGTAAAACTTGTTAATCCTTATCCTTATATACAAAATACAATTGTAGGGATCCCTAAGACAAAAAAAAAAAACAGAATCAGAAGACATTCAAGACTATTCTCTCCAAGCAGGTATTTTACTTGTAATGAATTTTTTTCCCTAACAGATTTACTCTCACTGAAAACAGCTTAGCATTTAGTTTAGAAAACACAATGTGATTTTTTCCCCCTTATAAATTCAAACAGAAAAAAAGTTCAAGTCTAAATGGAAACTAGAATTTATGGGGAAGATAAGAAGAAAACATTCTTTTCCTTTAACTGAATATAATTAAACATTAAATAGTCAGGATTAGAGAACTTCATGTACCAAAGATACACAAAACGATGTATTTACATGTTGATTTTTTAAAATTTTAAAACATGTGATCACAATACAATTATACATGCAAGAGAGATCATAGATTTTAATTTTTTTTTAAAACAAGCAGAGGTAAATCATTTGCAAGTGTTAATTTGGGGTAGCATTTAAGGTCATCCTAAGTATTTAAAGGTCTGACATCATTCTCAGATTCAGAAATAGATCCCAAGTTCATGAATTTAATATTTTGAAGAGGGCAGCTACCAAAATCCTTTGCTTGGGCTGGTTGTCTCCAGATGATGCAGAAGTAACTTGTTCTCATGGATTGCACCATATATCTCTACGAGGAAGAGTTCCTCCTGCTTAAAAAAAGGTCTATTTTTCCTTGGGAGATATAGGAATGTACCATCTCTCTTTAGTTTAGATCCATGACTGATGAGAAAGCTAACATCACTGGCTCACATTGCATGGGGGAGTCTAAATAACTGACTCCTAACCCTCTCGCTCCTTAGAGAATAAGAATTGCTTCCTGTTTATATAGGGGACAGCAGCTGCTGCTGTTCTCCTTGGCTAGTAATGTTGTTACTGAAGTCCATGTAATAACTAGGGCTTTTGTTCTTTTTAGGCTTAATTGGTCTGGTTAGATCAGATTCATCATTCTCAGGATCTAAAATTCTGTGGCACCACTGTGAAAACCTATCCTGGGAAAACAAGTCTCCACATTAAACATTTTCTAGAATTCCTACCGTGTCTTTGTTGCAATTGTGAGAACACACATCATAGCATCTGCTCAGAATCCTAACTTTAGTTATTTTATGATTACTGGAGACTCTGTTATGAGAATAAGGAAGACTTTTAGGTAAAGCAAAGCGACTTTGGACTTGCAGAAACTTCCTTGACTACTTAAATGGAATTGATTAATAATTCTGAGATGCAAAGGACTATGATTACTTAAGATAAGTACCTAATGCAAGGCATATAGGGGAAAATAGAAAATATGCTACAACTGATAATGAATGAAGATTACAGAATCTAGGAAAGAGAGGAGATAGCAGGAAGAATGGAAGAAAAGACAGAACGGACAAACCAGCAAACAAAGCAAGAAGGTGGGAAGAAGATGATAAAGATATGACTGGTGAAATAAACCAAGGGAAAAGCACTTTAAGAGTTTTTAAAATGGAATTGGATAACCAGGAAGATACTTTTGAAAGGGAGATAGGGGCTTGAGTGGATATTCTGGAGACCTGGCAGCTTAGAAGGATAGAGATGGGAGAAATATTCAGTCTGAATGCTGAAGATACAGATGTTGATAGAGATAAAGATCAAAGAGAGGAGTATGGGATGCAAGCCAAAAAACGAATGAGAATTGAAGTATTAAAATGGGCAAGAGATGATGGATAGAAAAATGAGGTTGATGAGGTTGAAAAAGAGTATTATAAGGTATGTTTAAATAATGGGAAGACTGGTACTTGAATGGTGTATTGTGACTTTGAACAACTAAATAATGAAGGGCTATACCTTATATAAACATGTGGTATTGATATTAGCACTCACTAGCAATAGTGACCTTATTAGAAATTAGAATAGAGGTAGAAATAAGAAATAGGGGGAATATTAGCAAATATATATTTTTTCCTCTTTTTATATAATAAAATATATAATTTGACGGAAAAGAATGGAGGGGAAATATGGTATTACTTACGACATTATTGGCATTAAAATGGAATATTGAAATATTGAATAACTACTTTAATAAAACTTGTATATTAATATTACGATTATATAAGTTTGATTAATATAACAATATTGTTATATTATAAAATTGATGTTTGTATCAAAATGAATTATGCTCAGGGTGACACAATACACTGTTCATGTATTGATATTGATATACAGTATATTTAAAAATAAAAAAACTAATAAAACATTTTTAAAAAGAAGAAGCATGGAACAATGCAATTAAGTATTTCTTTAAAAGTTGGATTGCAAGAAATTGTAGCACTGTTTTTCATTTCCATTAAAAAGTGCACTTGTTCTATATTCTGGGCAGGCAATTTCAGTTTCCCTCCTGTGTTTTTCTATTTCCTCCCAAAACATTTTGTAGCTTTTTATTTGACTACATTTGGGGAAAGCAACTCCTTAGATGAATTTTTATTTGTAACCACCATCTCAGCATGAATTCACCACTGAAGAATTTATTAACATATTCTGCTTCCCCACAATTTTAAGGCAATTTAAAGCTTAAAAACATATCTACAATAAATAAACATAAAACATTACAAGCAACACTTTGTAATTACACATCATCCAATTTCCTCTTCAACAAAGTTCAGGACTCCTCCAACTCCTGAAATGTTTCAAACCATCAGATCTGCTTTCTGGTATTTGGGAACCACTACAATGAATTTCAACTCAAAGGAGAAGTTCTAAAAAAATGCACACAATAAACATCTGGCCTCTAAAAATGTCAAATAAGGTGATGGGGAATCATTGGGAAGCAAAGCCCTGTATTTGATTTGCAGAATCTGAAGCTTTCTTCAAAATGAGCCTTGGTAGTACAGTGTTCTAAACACCCTGTTATTAACACCAGCTGCCTGCAATTACTGCAGGTTCGAATCTCACCAGGCTCAAGGTTGACTCA
>JANHFK010004315.1:58535-75721 GCA_036250565.1 Sibynophis collaris
AGAAAAGGTTAGCTATCACTGACCTATACTGTAGGTTTTGAAACAGCATGATTGATTGCTTCATCACTTTGGATGTTAGATGTTCTTATGTACAGAAGACTGCAAATGTTTGCCTTTTCTAACAAGTGATTGGAAAATGTGGAGAGACCTGGCCCATAGAATAGCCAAGAGTCAGGCAAGACTGAATGGATAACATCATCATCATCACCACCATCAATGTATATCAAAATACTATTTAAATCTAAGCTCAAAAATATCAATGAAATTAATTTTTTTTAAAGACATTTTACTTCTCATCAGAGATAAAGAAGGATCTTGGATGAGAAGTGAAATGTCTTCAAAGAAAAAGCAGAAATTCCAGGTGCCCCTTGAAAAAGCATCTTTGGGACAACTATGACCTGGATGACTGAGAATCTCCAGACATATAGAGAACAGCACTGCATTAAATGGAGATAAAAAATCAGTCACATGAAATCATTAACCTATTTGAAATAATCTCTTTGGTTTTCATGATGCTGGCATTATGACATCATCATCATCATCATTATTATTATGATTATGATTATTATTATTATGCTAAATTTCCGAGTCCCATGCAAAACGCTTGGATTGCTAACAAAAGTTGCACTCCTCCCTCCTTTCAAAGCTTTTGGCGGTTTTTTTTAACACATGAAAAAAAATTGCACTAGCGGCCATCGGAAACGATTGGGCATAACGCATGCCCGACCAAACCTTTGAGTTTCCGGGACACCGCGCATGCGTTTTTAAAATACCACTCTGAGCCTGCGCGCGGAAAGTCGCGCTCGATGGCTTTGCTGAGGTGGGGCGAGGGGAGCTGGAGCGGAAGCGCGGCTGCCATTTTGTATATTGCGGATCGGTCTTCTCTCGCTTCGGGAGGTCGAAGCGGCGGGTGGGGGAGCGCATCGTAATTTTTGAGAGGGCGAGACGCCCGCAGCCGCTTTCCTGACGGACGCCTGGAGAGATTGGCGCTCCCGAGTGCAGAGGGAAAGAGGCTGCGGCGTTTGCCTCATAACCTGTTAAAAGCAAGCGCGGGTTTCTGTTCTCCTTTCCCGCGGGAAATTACGCAGCTGAGGCTCTTTCGAGGCCTCATTCGACTCCCAGGGGCCTGGTTAGTAAAAATGAAAGGCGAGCGGGTCATTCTTAACGGGTGTCCGTATGTGTGCGTATGTGTTTGTGGGGTTGCTGGCTTTCGGCCGGAGCGTCTAGGCCGCACTTTGCGGCCCGTGTTCTCGCGTCGTGCTCTGAGCTGAGAGGCCGACTGAGGCCGGCAAGTGGTAATGCGTAAATAAAGGGGTGGGTAAATGCGTTTCGGCACAGCCCCGGGGGCAGCTCCTGCTGCAGGGACTGTGATGCCGAGGCGTTTGCTGTTTAGTGTTTTGTTAAAATATTGAGGCGTTTAAACAATTCGCCGGAAGCGAATGCTTTCCCTGTTTAGGACGGGAATGGGAAAAAAAAAGACTGTTTGGGCTTGGAAATGGTCGCCCTGGTTCTGCGTCGGAAGGTCGTTTCAGGAAGGAACACGCTACGGAAGGCTTCGTAGTTCTGGTGTTTTCGTTCGCTGGTTTAATGGCACTTTCCCTGAGAACATTGGATCATTCGGAACGTTTTCCCGAGGAATTGAGTTGGATGATACTAGAAACTGAATTTGTATATAGACGCTGTACAAGATGAAGGAACTCCGGAGTCGCAGCTTGTTCCACTGGCATCCACACATCACGATGTGTATTTCTGATCTCATCTTAGTCAACATATCTTTGGAAAGAAATGGGTATTGATAATTGCTAGAGAGAAGACATGCTTTTTCACCCCACCTGGTCTTTTTGCAATGTATTTTTCTACCAGGATTACAATCACGGAAATCATGCCTCATATTCCAGAGCTCTGCTACACACTGCATTCTCTTAAGAGGAATACATCTTTGCAACTACCTTCTTGGGAAAAAGAGTTCAACCAGGCACTACTCCAGCAGTGGATAGGAATGAATGTGCCTGTTTTTACAGGAATCGATGCTTGCTCAAATTCACATATGAACCACACAAGAATAAAATGCAGAGTGTATATTTTAACTGCAAAAACATAAATAAACCACTTCATCTGATACTCATCCTCTGTGTAGAATTGAATAATATGAACTGGTTGGTAGAGATTTGGAGGTGCTGTTGTTGGTTTTTTTTGCATGAGGTTAACTACAGTATTCAGTTGGTTTTTAGAAAGTGTTTTAAAGCTTATGGTACCATTGTATCTGCTTAGAAATAAGATGTGCTGAATTACTGAGCTACTTGTTTGATATGTCTTTTCTCTTGATAGCAGATCAATGTATGAGTTTTGGTTTACTTGACAATCAAGAATTGAAATTTTAATAATTGTTGATTTTACTTCAGTTGGGATTCCTGAAGATTTTTTCATTGCTCAGTAGACCTCTTGGAAATAAAGGACAGGATATAATGCTATCAATCTTTCTTTGTTGGATCTAGTTGTTTATTATTGACGTGTTCAGGGGATAATTGAACTGTCCAATACTGTTAGTAACAGTTATAGCTGACTAGCTAGCATTGCATGAAAGCTATAAATTGTTGATGTAAGCTTTTTGAACAAGTTGTTATTCATGTCCCTAGATTAGTTGCCATTGTTTTCAGTGAAATGTAGAAACTACTTATGGATTGGACCTTACAAATTATGTAAGATCTTTAAAAGGAAAGATAGACGTGCCATACTTTGTAGGATGTGGAGAAAGCTGTTTAGTATATTTTATAATAGTTTACAGTCTTAAAACTTTTTTGTATATCAGATATCTGATTTGGGTTCTGGTATTAATATTCTATTATTTGATATTGTAATAGGTCTTTGATACTGAAACTGCAGTACTGTGTACATTTGTAAGTGGACTTTGATAAGCTTAGTGGGACCTTACCTCTCCTGTACTTTTTCTGTTATTTCCTTTTTTGGGAACTTGTGAAATATGGATATTACAAATGCTGTATAAATCTATTCTGCATATAGTCATTACAAGTATACTTCTACCTTTGCAAGGTACTTATCTTCTAAATTCAAAATTATTCTAACATACTGGATTTCTCTGGATTCATAATGGCACAGCAAACGTTATGGGGAAATTGGTACATCATCAATATGTTTTCCTGGAATTTCTGAAGTTGTGTATGTTTTATTAATTTGGTCACTTATTCAATTTTTGATGAACATTCTGCTATGTTTTTTAAAAGAAAAAGCATGTTAAAAGAACATGGACACTTGCATTTTTTAATGTGGAACTTCCAAGGACTGAGGACATTGAGGAAAAGGATATTTTTTAATCAGATTTATTTTACCTGTATCAAAATTTTGAAGATCAATCTCATATCACTGTAGCTGACATCAGTTTAAGTAGAGTGCATAAAGAACCTCTCTCAAAACATGTGAAAAACAAGATATACAATTGAAATTCACGAATCCTGTTTTTTTGCTACGTCTCTGGAATAGGAAAGGAACGAAACAACTTATATTTTTTTTATTTCTTACTGGGTTGTTAATGTTCACCATGATTCTGGATATCCCACTGAATGTGGCTTAAAATGTAAATCTGCTTCTTGGCCATTAATTTTGTTTCATTTTCTTTCCACAGTTGATTTCACAGCCTTTATCAGGCCTTCCAAGAAGAACCAGGTAAGCTGCTGAAAGCTTGATATTTGTATTGTCAGATTTGATGGCTTTTTTCCCAAGCTGATGACTGCAAAGGAAGATGTGCAGTTGGCTGTCTAATCATAGAAAAGAATAAACATGGACAAAAAGTTACTGAATTTAATTCTTTGAGATGAGCCGTCCTGACAGAAAATGCTTATACTTTATTATTGCTTGGAAGTGATATGACATCTTTTTGATCAAAGTAATTCAGGATGTCAGATAATGGAAAACAAAGATGTTTTCTTTTACTGGATTTTATAAGATGCTGTGAAAGCTTTGATAGCTTTCATCATAGATTTTATGAATGACATTGGTGCTTTTATGATTGAGATTATTACTGGGAACTGTACACTTATTTCAGACTGGCCAGTGTTTATAAACATTCAGATTAAATTAGGTTGTATGATTGGAAATATAGGAATTAATTCTTTCAGTAATGTCAGGATTTTTGTTTTGTTTTAAGTGGTGTAGCATAGGCCTAGCATTCTTCCAGTATACTAAAGGCTTGTTATCATGTATGCCTTTTTGTCCACAGGTGATTATTGCTGTGGGTTGAGCTCAAAATGGCTGTAGTCATCCGTTTACAGGGACTTCCTCTTGTTGCGGGTTCTTCAGATATTCGTCGTTTCTTCTCAGGATTGAATATTCCTGATGGAGGTGTACATATTATTGGAGGAGAAAAGGGGGAAGCTTTTATTATATTTGCAACAGATGAAGATGCCAGACAAGCAATGAGCTATTCAGGAGGATTTATCAAGGATTCACGTATACAGTTCTTTCTTAGTAGCAAGGCAGAAATGCAGAGCATAATAGAAATTAATAGGAAAAGATTTGATCGTGGTGGAAGAGGAAGAGGACCTAGGCGGACAGGTCCTAATAATTCCGGAACACCTGATGTTGGCAACCTTTCAAATATGGTTCAAGTCATTAAAAAGGGAATTGGTAAATCTAGCCATGATTCCAGAGTTCCTTTGGAGGATGAGTTTCATTCTAGTGATTCTCGAAACAGCAATATAAATATTTCAAAATCGAATTTTAACCAGCCTAGGAAAGAAGTATCTAAATCTGATAGGTTATATTTATTCATACGTGGTATGCCTTATTCTTCAACAGAAGATGATGTGTTCAATTTCTTTTCTGGATTACAAGTGGAGAAGATACTTATGTTAAAAGCCAATGGTCGAATCAATGGAGATGGTTTGGTCAAATTTGCTACATTAAGTGATGCCATGAAAGGACTGCAACGGGATAGGAATTATATGGGTTCACGGTTTATAGAAGTACGTCCCTCCAGTGAAGGCACATGGATTAAGTATGGTGGTAGAATAGAAGAGAAGACAGACAATTCTTTCCACTTTCAACATAATTTGAATAAAGGACAATATTTTTCAAACGCAGAACATCCAAAAAAAGAGCCAAGCTATTTGTCTTCAAGGAAACGTACCCGATCCAGAACTCCACCACGTAGAGTAGTATCACAGGTTAATTCAAGGTCTCCATGGAGGATTACGGAATGCAGCTATTCAAAATCTCCTTCACAAATGGTTATGGCACATGCCTTTTCAAGATCTCCTCAGAGGGATATGGCACACACTGGTTCAAGATCTCCTCCACGGAGGGTCACAGCACGCAATGGTTCAAAGTCACCACCACGGAGGGTCATGGAACCTATGCATTCACATTCTCCAAGGAGGATCACAGCAAGAACCCATTCAAGGTCTCCAAGGAGGGTTAAAACCCACTCTCATTCACCTTTCTCTGCTCCAAGCCAGTCCCATTCACCTCAGAGCAAGGAATATTACATACATCTTAAAAATCTGTCTGCTGCTGTTAAAAAGAAGGACTTGCGGGTGTTCTTTGAGGAGGTACCTTTAATGAACAAGGACATTACTTTTCTAAAAGCTCATTATAAGGCAAGAAACAAAGATGCAGTTGTTACACTCAGATCAGAAGAAGCATATACAGCATCACTGACTTATCACAAGGTTGAACTTTTTGAACGACAAGTTTACATTTTCCCTATTTCCAAAAAAAGAATGCAAGAATTAATTGAGTCTTCTGAAGTTAAAAGATCACCAGAAGGACATCGCCATGTAAAGGATAAAAATAATCAAGATGGCTACCTTGGCTCAAAGACATGTGTGTATGTAAGAAATTTTCCATTTGATGTGACAAATGTTGAAGTACAAAAATTCTTTGCAGGATTTAACATTGATGACAATGACATTTATTTGCTTTATGATGACAAAGGAATTGGACTGGGAGAAGCACTAGTTAAATTCAGGACAGAAAATCAGGCCCGAAAAGCTGAAAGCTTAAATCGCCGATGCTTTTTGGGGACAGAGGTACTCTTAAGATGTATACCCGAGGAACAAATGCAAGAGTTTGGTATAAATATTTCATCGGCATCTAATGAAAAGATGCAAGGGCATCACCATAGTCATGAAAGAGATGAAACCTTTTACTTTGTTGATTCACAAGAACCCTCTGTGCAGGAAGGTGACTATAGAAGCCTGTCTGATGATTTTATCTGCTCATCTGATAGAAGTCCTCCCCAATTTAAAGAATTTGATGATGGTATTCCTGGAAATTTTTCTGATAGGTGCTTTGTGCCCGATTCTAACTTTGGTGATGACTCAGATTCTGTAACATTGATCCAATTAAAAAATATACCATTTCGAGCTTCTCCTAATGAAATTCTGGATTTTTTCCATGGCTATAAAATTATACCAGAATCTCTTTCTGTTCAGCACAATGAATATGGAATGTTTTCTGGTGAAGCAATCATTGCTCTAATAAATTACAAAGAGGCAGAGGCTGCTATTAATGAACTGAATGATAGGCCAATTGGTCAGCGCAAAGTTAGATTAACCTTGATATAGATGAAGAGGAGGTAGAATAAATATACAGTATTATTTCATTAAAATTCACAATTTTTTACTTGGAAAATGAAGAAACCCCAAAAGGTTAAGCATTATACACCATTAAGTTTAAGTTTTAAATTGCAGCATTTTTAATTGGTTTTTTTAAAATAATGGCTCAACCTCATAGTTCTGCCAAGTTATCTTTAAAGTATGCATAGCTGAATTATGAAATTTGACATGTATTTCATCCCTCTGCTGCATGTATATTTGCAGTTTATCTAAATATGGTTTGATGTAAAACATTGTATTTTCAGAGTTGTTCAAAAGCATAGGTTGTGTCATCCTTGTATATATTAACTTAAATCCATAGGATTCTTGTCCATTGTTAATTCTGAGTGATAGTTGAATGGTTTTGTTATTGTCAGCTCAGCGTTTCTTTTAAAATAAAAGTACATGCACTGAAATATGTGGATGGGTCATTGATGCATTGCTTATTCATAGCAGTAATACCTTGCAAATCTAATAAATTTTGTATTGGGCATATGTGAACATAGGTAATGATTTTATAAATTAAGTTTTATAGGAAGAGGCACAATTTAAAAATATTGCATAGTATAGCCTAAAGAATGCAATTTACTGTGATACTGTACCCCCATACAATTTTGTTTCGTGTCTAGATTTTCTATTAATTTGGCAATAGTGCTGTCCTTGGGTAGCATACTGTACTATATAGTACAGTGATGGCAAACCTTTTTGGCACCAAGTGCTGAAAAAGTTGTGTGGAAATGGGGCCATGCTCTGGAAAAGCCAAACTTCCGGTTCTAGTGTGCATGCGCACCCAACAATCAGCTGGCTGGCACGAATGTGGGTTTTGGCACTGCCCTGCACGCGAAGGACATCTGATCGTCACATGTGCATGTGTGCCAGAAACCAGGAAGACAAACAGGTAAGGCTGCGCAGGCCAGGCAACATGGCTTTGCTTGCCACATTGGCCATGCGTGCCATAGGTTCACCATCACGGATGTAGTATATAATACTATATACTTAACACATTCTTTTAAGTTTTGTGGTAGGGAAAAAAAGGAACTGACTGCTGAAAAGTATCCAGCATTTAAAACAACTTCAGAAACATTTTCAAGTTGATCTACGTGCATTGTAAGGGCGTTTTTATTTATCTTGGGTACTTGCAGCTGCAGCATCATTTTAACATTACTTTGGCTTTGTATGCATTAGGCAAGTCTTTCCCAACTGTCTTCCAAATGTATTAAATTACAATTCTCATCAAATTTAGTCAACTACTTTGTTTGGGAATTAAACATAATCTGGAAGGTATTAATCAGATTGTGAAAGACAATGTTGAATACTTATATATGGGATGTCAGAATGACACTCAACAAATCTTATTTCATATACCACAACTCTTCTGAGTAATTATGTTTTTCTCTTATAGTGTTCGATATGGATAAAAGGGAGTCAATATATCTTTGCAGTATTTATTACTCTAATTAGCTGAGCCAGGGAAATGTTTTTCAAGTATGATTGGTAAAGAAAACTGCTTTTTTTCAATATGGATATGTAGTTTCTCATATATTGATTTGCAAGCTCAATCATTGTATTCCAGGATAATATTGGCACTATTGTACAGTGTAAATTGATCTTTAGTTACTGAGGTAAAGAGATTATGGTTCAGTTTTAGGTTTTTGCACATCTGCATTTTAATTACAGTTAATGGAAGTTAAATGCTTATTCTCTTTGGTTTCAAACAGTGTTTTGTACAGTTTAAAAACATTGTGCTATGGGCTTCAGTTTCAGAATCACTAAGACAGGATATAAATACTTAATGTTTTTAAAGCATTTTTTATTTTTAAAATATGAAAACCTACAATTAAGTAGAATGGATTAGAATATCGTAATACATAATGCATTAATTCTAATTATAAAATGAGAAAAAATCAAATCCCATTTTTCTTCTAAAGTCATGTGAATTTTGACAAAAAACTTAAAAGCTATATCATAAAATGCTGAAAGGTAAACCATTTAATACTGACTCACTTCTGTTGCAAATCAAATATGATTATTGTTAAACACCAAAGACTAGATTCTGGGGAAGAATCTGGCTAAGGATGGGCAGAGAAAATTATATTCAGGCTTCACTGACAGTTTTCTAGTTATGTGGCATGCTGGAAGATAAGGCTGGAAATAACTAACGATCAAGATCTTTCTAATATAACTTGTTTTCAACTTATAACCATTTGTTTAGTGACTGTTCAAGGCTATAATGGCACTGAAAAGTGACATGATTAGTTTTCACACTTATGACAACTGCAGCATCCCCATGGATACATGGTAACTTGGCGTGTATTTATGACAATTACACTGACCCGGGATAATGTGATCACCATTTATAACCTTTCCAATCCGCTCCTAACAAAGTCAATGGAGGAAGCCAGATTTGCTTAATGACTGCATGCTTCACTTAACAACTGCAGAGATTCACTTAACAATTGTGTGGGGGGGGGGGGATAAAATGAGACAGAACTCAATAATTGTCTTGTTTATCAACAGAATTTTGGCTCAATTGTAATTGTAAGCCGAGAACTACCTGTACTTTTAAAAAATTATAGCATTGTGTACAGGCCAAAGCAAATTTAAATGTTTTGACAGCGGATAGATTCCATAATACATCAAAGGAATTTATGAAGGTCATTTTATTTGGTTACAAGGGGATGACTGCTTATATTGTTTAATAAATATGAACATATACTTCATTCCCTGTGTTAGTAGATAGTCAATGGGAATATCTGTTTTGAAAAGCAAAGAAACCAGGAAACTTGGTAAATCCTTTCAGGTGATTGTCATAATTGACAAACTTTTTTAAAATATCTCAATTTTAGCAACTTTTTGTACATATACTATTAAGAGATCATAAGGTGGTCAAAATAATGCATTTTTGCAGTAATTTTAATGGCTGTCCTTATGATGTCTTAACATGAAATGTAAATACAATTAGTATTTTTAATTTGAGGAATGTTTTGTTGTGGCAAAAGCTATCTTTCCTCCTTAGTTGTTTCTAATTCTTCATCTTCCTCCTCTTCCTCTTCATCTGCCTCCTCTTCCTTAAGGCGATTCCTAGCAATCTGCTACCAAAGAACATAAGCTGTTTGAGAACAAACTGAAAAGCATTCATTGGAGAAAGAAAAACATTTTTGTAAAGTATTTTTTGTATGTAAGGATTCATTGTTGGCAGACTATCCTACACATCAACTATCTCTCTGAATTATATTTAATGGCTTACAAATGGAAGTATTTTCAGCCAGATTTTCCAAAATGAACAAATATGCAAAAATAAATATTATACGATATAAAAATAAATTGGCATGTAAGTTTTTAAATTTAAAAATCTGCTTTTAGTCCAAAACATTGTATTTTACATGCAGGTGTATTACAAATGCTAGCCTCAATATTTGAAAATGGTACTTAAAAAGCCCTTTAAAACAAGTTCCACTATTATTCCTAATAGGTTTTCCATAAATGATTTACACATCTGAATATGTGTAACGTTTCATAAATGATTTACACATCTGAGCATATGTATTCACTGTTAGAAATAAAAGGTTTTATAAATTCATTTTTAACTTTATTGAATTGGCAAGTAAAGCGGGCATTCAAACAATTTGATATCTAATAGATTTCTAGTTAGAGATAATAGATTATTTGGAAAGATTATATTAAAACATTTGTAGCACTTAATAACAAAAACATTCAATATCTTTTTTTTACCTGAACTATTCCAGTACAAGTTCTGGAAGAACCAGTTCTCTGAAGGGGAGATTTAGAATTTGCACGGACAATATCCAAACGGGTTTGATGTTCTGGTGGATAAAGTGAACTCCGAAATACCTGTTAATAAAACTTAAATGTTGATAGTGAGATTTGGAATGCATGCAGCAATTCTGAGGCATGCTATTTCTCAGGAAGTTATGATTACCTAAGTACTACACTGATTTAAGTGACATAAACATCACTTCAACGCATAATTTCTTGGAATACTCCCAGTAGACCACATTTTAATCTGAACAGACTGGTGTAAATCAAAGTAAGGATTGTATTATAAATGGCTTCAAAGAGAGGAAGTTGAATAATATCAGCTCCTCATCTCTGCTGAAAATATAAATGTTACCAGAGATGAACATCAAAATCTGGATATTGGTTAGTATGTGCAGGTCAAGCAGGAGAGCTTGTGTAATTGAAATTTCCTTTATTTCTTCAGTACTGAAGAGAAAAGCTAGAAATGTATTTTTTGAAAGTCATTTGGTTTTAAATTATTAAAAGCAGTTAAAGAAGTTTTGGCTGAATTTATGTTGCCTATGCCTGGCTTGTTAAATCCCAAATTCTAGATGCGAAAGAATTTCTGCAAATTAGGTTTAAAAGGCTTATTTACTTACCTTCCATGTTGCAAAAAACCTATTTTGAAGTGCTAGCAGCTGGCTAACACTTAAATCAGCAAAAAATATTTCAACACATTCCTTCTTATACAATTTAGGGAGGCATATTACACTTTTTAAAAGTTGAAATTAGGAAGACAGAGTAAGTATAAATCTAGTGCTTCCTATCACCAAATCTACTTTGATAAAATAGATTTAATAAATTGCATCTCTATTTATGGACTGCATGAGCAAGAATGGAAAACCTTTCTGTTACTTATTCAATCTAATTTTTGTCTGCTTTAAAATATATAGACTATAATTATTCCTTGAGGTTTTTGTTTATGTTGAATAGAAGCATACACATTTTAAAATATATTCAATTATCCAATAAAATATTATTTAAACATTATTTTTCAACAGCTAACTTTTAAAACTGTTATAAGCTACAAAACCAACTGACTACAACTTTACCAAAGATGCATTTGGTTTCTTACCTCTAAATCTTCATTCTCATCAATATTTTGTATATTTTGAAATGCAGCAGTATAAATTTCTAAGGCTTTTCCATGAAATAACATTTCAATTGTAATGAATTCTGAAAGTATGTTCTAAAAATAAAGGGTAGATTATTATATATACATTTATATATTTCTTGATTTATGACAGTTGTGGCAATAATTGAGCTATCACTATCAAAACTAGAAAACTTCACTATGCTTGAAAATAAAAAGAATGTTCAATTTACAGTTTGTAACAGTGTTTGTATAATTGGTGCCTTTTGTACAGGCTGACTAGTAACTGCCTAAAATATCAGTGCAGCCACAACTTATTTCTGAACAGTTGACTAGAATACTTGTTCTTTCCTGACTTCAACTGGGAAAAGTTCTTCTACACTTTCTTGTTTGAAGGTTTCTTATGTGAAATGTAACAGCATGGACCAATCTGGGCATCCACCCCCCCCCCCACTCATCCTAGTATCTGGCTCAGTATTAAGTATTGAGTTCCGATTTCATTTATTTATTAAAGGAACTGCCTGTTCCTTAGAATTAATACATTTTAATGTTAATCTATTCAAATACTAATTGCATTACAATTCTGTAATTTTAGTATGATCAAATTTAGTAATAAATCTGAGCAGTCTTGTTCTTCACAGTAAATGAGATATTTTAACAGAAGCAGCAATTTGCTGGGGCTTAACATGCACTATGATTGTTTAAAAACTGTCAGTTTTAATTATTTAGTGAACATAATTTGAATTCTGTCACTAAACTTGAACATGCCAATTTTAAAAATAAAACCAGGAATTATATCCTTTCTAGGGTCCTCATATGGAGGCTAACCAACTTGGCTCACTCATTTGCAAGTTCATTAAATGTGTGGAGAGGTTTGTTCCCATTTCAGAAACAGTCTGCAAACCCCACTATCTGTATTGCTTTGTTGCTTTGTACCAGAATTACATACTTACCTTAATATCTTTTATTTTTTGTTTTTCAAAATTATCAATTGTTTCCTCCAACTGCCGACTTGTTCTAGTTGCATCCAGAGAGGCTCTCTGTAATTCACTTTCAGCCTTAAAAATAAAGTGGTTTTTTCCCTATAACAGATGTTTTCCAATGTTCTATTTAAAAATTATTAGATAAACCGCCTGAGAAGGCATACTGCTGTATCTATAGCCCCTAGATAGGATATTCTAAATAATGTATTTGGAAAGTACTGTAAATCTTATAGAAAATACAACTCTAAAAATAGCAACAGCACTTAGACTTATATACCGCTTCATAGTGCTTTTACAGCCCCCTCTAAGCGGTTTACAGAGTTAGCATATTGCCCCCAACAATCTGGGTCCTCATACAGGTTTTCCCCACTGGCTTTTGGGATGTCTTTTCTTCTCCCTTTTGTTCTTTGGTCATTAATGCTTGCTTTCCTTTTCTTTGAAGACTAGAATACTCAGCAGATATTTGTGGTGTTGCATACTTCATGGCAATTTCTACATATGATTTAAATGCCCAAGAAAATAATACAGTATCTTCAATATCTTTTTATTTTCCCATATTGCTAGGAAGACCTTTGATTATAGCCTGAGTGTATAGAATAATAGCAGTATCATCACAATTAATTTGAAATAATTTGAGTTGAATTCATCCGAGGAAGATTCAGACTGACAGTTTGAAGAAAACGATTGGCAGTTCTTTTGCTTTATAAGCTTGCAATGTCTTCTAAAGAGTAATAACATCATCTTTAATATATGTTATCTGCTACTGGCCCACTTTGTTTAAAATATATATTGACTGCAAACTACCATAAGTCTTTTGATTAAAAAAATAATTTGAAATTATGTATGCCTAACATATACTTTAATAAAGCTTATATAATAAAGCTAACATCTTGTTTCCAAGAACTAGTTAAATGTATTGAATGAAATGCCAGTTTACTTATTTTTATGTAGAGGAACTGATATTTGGTCACTGAAATTAACTTTCTTAGAATGGACAGATAGGTTTGCTGATTGACTATTTCTGAAAGGGAAAGACTTTTTTTTAAATGACTGTAGATTCTGCCTTAAAAATACTTTGAACTTTGAATTTACTAAATTAAATATTCTGTGAGCGTTCATCTGCATTAAATTTTGTGTCACATGTACTTTTTAAAATGTGTTTTATACCTAGTGTTCCATACTGATAAAACAGAATTTAATAATTTTTCTCCTGAAACGTAATCATTACTTGAACTGTAAAAAAAACAACATAAGTCATTTGATGATTAGGGATAACACTTATTTTCTTTTTGGTTTTTAACAGCATTTTGTTTTTGCTTTTTTTATTTTAGGACACAACAAAATAACACATGTATACCAAACTGTCATAGCAGTTGTTCCAGTATCAGGTGTTATTAACACTTGTAGCATTAGGCTAGCTGTATCACATTAGCATGATGTCAATATAATGATCAGTGTAATTAAGAAAAGTTCTTTGCACACTCTTTATTTATAATAAAATTACAGTACTTTTTTTCCTTTCTATAAACCTTATTGTGATTGTTTCAGCAAAAATAAAAAGCTATGTTGAGGTTCAATATTGGCTTAGACTAAATATTTTTAATGTGTAAAAAAAATCCCTGTACCACATTTACCATAAATTCTATAAAGTCCATCTATTCTGTCCAAATACTAACCAGAGCTATTTAGTTTCTGAAAGTAAACATAATTCTGGCTTGTTTTTAAAGAATGTTCTACTTTGGCTTTTAATGTGTGATTGCTTGATTGTACTATTGTTTTAACTTCAGATCTATATTTCCGTAAAAGACTTGGTAGATAGTGATGTATTTTATGAATACTTAGATAATATTTAATAAATGGATTTTCTAATTTTTTGTAGATACCCTTTGCCTTTGCAACTTTTTCCATTTTTTGTTGTGAAGATTGCAGCTAAGTAAAGCCATTCCAGTGATAAGCTTTTTGATTCCATTTGCAGACTTCATGGCACACCTGCTCATTAGCCTTGCACTTAAGACTTTCAAGGATTCCATTAGTTCCCTAACCTAAGATGTATGTCATCTTCCATGATTTACTAGAAATGACTCAGGAGATACAGTTGCTGATGCCAGAGTTCAGTTTGTAATCTATGTTTCTTCTTTGGACTTTTTCATTTCTGTTTTTTCATGTCAACTCCCACTTAACTTCATAGATCTTGCTGCAACTAGTGCTTAAGACTTCATCAATTCACATTTATTAGTCTTTCAATAGAGAAGATAAATTACTGCCTTTAAAAAAATGATGCAGTTATTCTGAACCTGTTTCTTTGAATAAATGCAGTGTTATTTGATGAAACTTGATAGCAGCCAACTTGATAGCAGCCATTGCACAAAGATGATATTAATGCAATAACATGTGCATCACATCCCTGTTTCCACATTTGATCTATTTTTAACAAAGCTATTGTAGAACAATGGAGCAGATGCGAGAGACTGTGGGAATTGTTTCTTCTTCCTTCAAAAAAGGAAACTTAGATTGCGCAAGGGCTTTGCATTGCCAAAGCTGACAATCAGCATGGGTCAGTGTTTGACATTGCTCCTGCAATATGGGAAGATAAGGAAGAATCTGGAACCAGAACTGGGCACTGTGAAAAACTGGTTAGCAAGAGCTTATTTCAACCATGTCCTTTAGTTCCTGCCTGACTTGTCCAAACTTCTAGTGATGGGTTACATGGGACTTCCCATTGGTACTATCCCACTACCTGAAAGAAATGCCCAATGGACATTGTCCATGTCAGACTCTTGGATCATTTACAGTCTGACCAAATTATTCACCAGTAAATTGGGAATCCATTTGTGAATCGTTATGATGACAACAACAACAATAATAATGCATGCTATCAATTCCTGAGTCTGGTAAGCTTGAGGCATTTGGCCAATGAACAAAAGATTTGTGTCCTTCTAAAAAGATGAAACAGAAATGGTAATCTTGTAATTGAAAAATTATAAGATTTTATAAAAATTATACAGTTGGATGAAATACTACATTTAGCATTATACATCATAACAATCTCTTCAAAGATCAGTCCTCACGGAAGGTTATGAAAAAATTATGCACAGACCCACATAGGAAAGATTTGAGGTTCAAATTGCTTTGGTGCAACAAAGCATATAAGAATGAAGTTAGCACAAAGACAACAAACTTACGATACAAAGGTCAGAGACATTAAAAATAACAGAATCCATGAATTGAACTAGCATACCTTAAAATAAAGAATCATGATATCTTGCCTACTCCTTTTTTGTTTTTAACTTCAGAGGGGACTTTTTAACTATTTAACTTCAGAGGGGAGAGAAGTTCACTTCTCCAGCAAGACTTGATATACCTTATGGTCATATACTCCCATCTTCAATCAAAGTTTTGGGAGCATTTCCTCTTAGTTTTTGGCTCTCTAGATATTTCTAGGTCATAAATGGTCATTTATTGGTCCCAAAGGTTAGCTTTGCCTTTATCACAGTTTCCAAGGAGTCTCCTCTGTTTACGTAGAGTTTTTGCTCTCCTGTTTGAGCATTGCTTTGCCCCAAGGTTTTCCTAAAAATTAAACTTTAGCTTCTTTTATTATTACAGTCTTTTTGAGTGACATATCATTATCAGTGGCTACTTCCTAAAATTCCTGTTTGTATCTAGCAGTCTTGACTGCTGCTGTTTGAAAGAGTTTTGATCACTGGAAACCTCTCTTGTCTTCTGGAGCTGAAATAATATAAATTGAGCAAATAAATAGAACTGCATATTTTGTCTGAATGAATACTTCTTTCACTGATTTTCAACTAATTTACAAAGTTGTCATAACATTTTTAATTTTAATTCATGGGAGGCTTGTTGCATATGATACATTTATTACATTGTTTCATTTGTTAGACATACCTTTCATTAAAGAATCTGCTCCCACAGCAGTTTTGGTTTCTTTTCAAAAAAAATTAATAAAGAATTACAAATAAAAACTAATCCAAACTACCAAAAACACAAAAATAAAAATACAAAAGAAAAGAAAAAAGAAAAGACAGTTCCCTCTTCATTCTTGCAAATAAAAACAATTTAAATAGCTTATTGCCATCTTTAAATACAACATAAACTCTCTTCTCCCCATAACTCTCATAACTAAAAAACACAATCTTCATCCATTATTCTTTATCAGCCAGAGCGCGGTAAGGAAAAACAGATGTACTTAAATGTATTCCTTCCCTGAACTATTAAGAACCTTATTTCTTAACCCCTTGAAAGATAACAATAGTTTTGTGAGGTGGCTTGACCTAAGAGAACATGACTGCACCAATGTTCTTCTGTGATTGAGGGTAGAGTTCCAGTCCAGCGCCTTAATCAGTTCAGCACACTGAAAAGAAACAACAGTGAAGAACCTACTAGATATGTCTCTTAAATATGATGAAATAATATGAGAAGCTTCTGATTCCATTTGGATACAGATCAAATCCAGTATCACATAGTAATTGTGCAATATCTTTCCTGGCAGTTCCAAAAAGAGGTGAGCTGATGAATCTATTTTAGTCCAAATTTTACATCAATTTCTGTCAGTGCTTTGGCAAATACAGTATTTTAAAGCTGAGTCACATACTTTCAATTGATTTTGATCTACACTTATTTTGTGCCCTGCTTTAGAAATAGGATATACATTGATTTTTTTTTTTGCTTAATTGACATCATCTTAGA
>JANHFK010004315.1:80759-90867 GCA_036250565.1 Sibynophis collaris
TATAATTACAGTCTTAATTTAATTGTTTTAATTTGTGTTTTAATCTTTGTATTCATGTTTTTTAACTGACTGTACACTGCCCTGAGTCCTGCGAAGGAGAAGGGCGGTATATAAATTTAATAAAATAAAAATAAAATAAATAAATAAATAAAATGGGGCAAAACTCACCTAACAAATGTCTCACTTAGCAACTTAAATTTTGGGTTCAATTGTGGTCATAAGTCGAGAACTATCTACATGTCTGAGAGAGAGACTTAGTGAACTACTGTGAAAGTTGAATTTGGACTTACAAACATGTTTAGTCTGACATAGCAAAATTATTATGCTCTTATTCCTAACATAGTTTATCTACATGAAGAACGTGGGAACTCTGATAGGTATATTCAGAATTATTTATGTTTTAGTTCTTATGTGCTTGCACTTAAGAAATACCCTAGAAGAAAAATACAATTCGAAAATAATGCAATGCATTTTTCTCCTCCTTTTATGAAGAAGAAAGCACAAAAATCTGCCCAGCAGACAGAAAATAATTTGTTGAAATTGCAAAGTTTGATTATTGATAAGACAAAGGCAAAACCTTTACTTCAAAATGGCTTGGTCTACCTGATTGGTTTTAACTAAGCCAACTGGTGACTATGGGTCAGTCACTCTCTCTCAGATCAACTTATCTCACAGGATGGTTGTTATTTGGACAATAGGAGGAAGGTGTGTTAGATATGTTCACCACCTTGAGGTATTTGCAAAAATAATAAAGATGAAATTGAAACAAAAATCTTTTCATATACGTAGCTTAATATTAAAAGAATTACAGAAGCAAGGAGAAACATCTTATCTTATGTAACCTGAAACATTTGCCTGACCTTACTTGTAAACTGCTACTGAAGAATGACTCAGAACCTGAGTAGGTCAAGGACCATCTGACTAAACAGATGCAGAATTTAGATATTGTAACAGATATGCAACGACAGGAATTTCAATAGAAGGGTATTACATTTATACTGGATATTAGAGAAAAAAAGGGTTTTACTGTTGATATGCTGATATTCTATCAGTTCAATCACATCTGACTGATGGCAGATTCTGTGGACCAGTTCTCTCCACATTTTCCAATCTTGTGTGGCTTCTTTCAATTTATGCTCTGGATGGTGTCAGCTTTGATGATATCAAGCCTCTGTGTTTCCTTTTACCACTGACCATTCGGAGTGTAACTACCTTTTCCAGTGAGCTTGATCTTACGCCGTGGCCAAAATAAGTAAGGTAGGATTGTGTGATTTTGCCTTCCAGCAATATGTCTGGTTTTATACGCTTCACTACTTGTCACCTGTACTTTACAAGGAATGCTCAGGAGCTATGATGAAATGTGTCTACGAAGGGGGAGGTGATGTGATGGATTACAATTGGGACCAGAATTACTGCTGCTAGCAAAGTGGTTGTTAAATGAGTCACAACTGATTTTATGACCTTTTTGCGATAGTTAAGTGAATCCCACCATCATTAAGGAAATCTGGCTTCTCCCATTGACTTTGCTTGTCAGCTGGGAAGGTCGCAAATGGTATTCAGATGAACGGGGACTTGGCAACTGTTCTAAATACATACCAGCTGCCAAGCACTTGAATTTTGATCATGTGACCGAGGGGATGCTATGACAGTTGTAAGTGTGAGGACCAGTTGCTTTTTTCAGTGCTACTTGAATGATTGCTAAATGTTTGTAAATTGAGGACTACTGTACAGTGAAGTGGCAGATTCCCAAGAAGGAAGGAGTCTGTAGAGATTCTCAGTCATCCAGGCCATGATTGTCCCAAAAGTGCTTTTTCAGGAGGCAACTGGACTTTCTTCCATTTCTATTCCAAGGTAAGGGCAAGATAGTCCAGATCTGGATCAGAGAAAGAGGAAGAGATTTAGGACAGCAACTCCCTAGAATCTCCCAAGATATATCCGTTAGGGTTAGCATTGCACAGATTTAGTCTGGCAAGATTCTGTCTATATGGCATAAGCAAATAAAGAACTGAATTTTTGGCTGGATTTTTCTATGTCATTCTTGGGCTGGGCCTGACAGGAGCCTTCTGCAACAGCACAGCTCAAATGAATCAATTTTCTTTTTGTCTAGTTTCTTCATAGTCCAAATTTCAAAACTGGAGATAGCTATAGGAAATACAATAGCATGGACTAATCTGTACTTAGTTGCCAGGCTGATATCCTTGCTTTTCCATGCCATCTGTTCTTGGCACCTTGTTGGTCATACAGTTCTTTCCCTTGTTTATTTTTGATAATTCTTTTATGAGTAGCAAATGGTGTTCAAATCCTTTTCCCTTGCGCAAATGCATTCCTGATGTGCCCATTCAAGCAGTCTACTTGTAACCAATGTAACCAACGCTGGTCCCAATAAACTTCATTGTTTTTCCTTGCTGCTCTTTGGAAATTCATATTCATTTTCCTTGCTTCCTCTCATTTGCTTGCTATTTTAGCAGTTTTTTGTGACATGATAGTGTGAACATAATCTGCATTTAGTTGCCAGGCTGATGTCCTTGTGTTTTCATGCTTGATTCATTCTCATCATTGCTGTAAAATCCAACATTTTATTTCAGGACTGCATTCACTGCTTCAATCAATCTGCTATCCTAGGAAAGTGAATTCTTGCACGCATTTGATCTCGTTACTGCCAATTGTTGTTTTGACATTTCTATTCCTCGCAGTGGCCATGAGCTTATGTCTTTTTGACACTCAGGAAGAGACCAAATTTCTTGCTTTTTTCATCCAATGTTCAGGCCTCTTTTGTTTTCTGAAAGGAGAGTTGCATTATTAGCATACTGAAATTGTTGATATTCCTTCCTCCAGTAAATATTATTCCAAGTCTAGGAGCCCTGGTGGTACAGTGATTAGAATGCAGTATTGCAGGCTATCTCTGCCCACAGCCAGGAGTTTGACTCTGACCGGTTCAAAGTTGACTCAGCCTTCTATCCTTCCAAGGTCAGTAAAATGAGGATCCAGATTGTTGGGGTCAATATGCTGACTCTGTAAACTGCTTAGAGAGGACTGTAAAGCACTGTGAAGCGGTATATAAGTCCAAGCGCTATTGCTATTGCTATGCACTGGAGGAATGGACCTCAAATCTGGCACAAATTCTAGGGAATGCCAGGATTCTAAACTAGTGTTTTCCCCTCCTGTCCAGAAGGCTCAGAAAGACTGAAGAAGAGGACAAATTGGTAGTTAATGCCAATCTTCTGAGCCTTTCTGATCGTTTTGAGACTTTTTCGGGAAGGGAGGAAAAAAATCCCTCAGTGTACTGGAAGAACGGACCTCAAAAATGGCAAAAATGCTAGCAAATGTCAGCATTCTCATGATTGTTCTCTCTAGTGGACCATAACTGGGAGAGACAGGATCTTGTCATGTGGGATCTTGCTTAATGACCACTTTCCTCAACAAGCAAGATTCTGGTCCCAATTGTGGTTTTAAGTGGAGAATTAACTGTATTAGAAAGAAGATGCGGAACTAGAAGAACATGCTGCTGTGTTTTACCAGTCTCTTGGGACTCTGTGGAAGCATGAATGGAAGAGTGAGGAACAAACAGTCCTTGAACATAGCTGTCTGTCTGAAGGTTTTGAGGGAGATGGGTGGTTCAGACATGTGAAATATGAAGAAACATGGATGGGATGGTAATACAACATTATGTGATGGCCAGTAGTCCTTTGTGGACCACAGAGTACAATTTCTGAGGCCACTGTAATTCTAGACTGCTGTTAAACAAACAGTTGCAAGTCAAGGAGTACCTGTAATGGTAAAGGCACCAGACTAGAAATAAGGAGATTATAAGTTCTACTCTAGCTTTAGGCATGAACTAAGGTTGGTGCTCTTGGACCAGGTATACTTGCTCATTCCTAGGAAGGAGGCAATCACCCAGGGGTGAAATCCAGCAGGTTCTGGCAGGTTCTGGAGAATCAGTAGCGGAAAATTTGAGCAGTTTAGAGAACCGGTAGCGGAAATGTTGAGTAGTTTGGAGAACTGGCAAATACCACTTCTGGATGGCCCCAGAGTGGGGTGGGAATGGAGATTTTGCAGTATCCTTCCCCTGCCACGCCCACCAAGCCACATCACACCATGCCCACCAAGCCACACCCACAGAACCGGTAGTAAAAAAAATTGGATTTCACCACTGCAATCACCTCTATTAATCTTGCCAGGAAAACTACAAGGACTAGTCTGGGCAGTTGCCAAAAGTCAATACTGATTTGAATACAATCTCCCCCCCCCAAAAAAAAAACAACAACCCTTAAAGCCCACTATGATTGGCATACAATTAAAACCAGTACAATACCTAAAAATGACCATCTCAAAGAACATCACCTAACAGGCGAAGCACATAGCATAATCAAAACCAGCAGATGAGCAGACAGTACCACCAGATTATTCAAACACCTTGGGGAAAAACCCAGATTTTTTTTTCAAAAGATGTCTAAAGGCTTGCAGGGAAGTCCAAGCTTTCTAAGAGGAAGCTATTCCTGGATCAGGCACTGCACTGTACTTGCTGTCATCTACATTGGTAGAGAATTGTCATATATGGATATAAGACCAATTTATACCATTTATCATTCTTGGAACTGCTGATATTTCTGTTAAAAGATTTTCTATAGAACCTGTAGCTTTGACCTCAACATTCTTAAATTAAGGCACTAAATATAAGACATATTGGACTTTCAGGCAGTGCAGATGTGGCACCAAATCAGCTCAAATTCTGAAAAATGATTAAAAACGCACATTTCTGGCCGAATGCCAAACCTTCATGACCAAATTACCATGCCCAGGCTTGGTTTTCTGCAGCTACAGACTTCCAGCGCTTATGTGAATATACGTCTTGGAAATTATGCGATAGTACAACTCTTTTCCTCTGGCAACCTGCCAGACAATACACTTGAATATTTTCCTAAAGTTCTGCAAAGACATTTTGCTAGAATTTGTTTTCTCTGTTTAGTGGTAAGCAAACAGTAGGTGGCATTCACTTAGTATAATTTGAATTTTTATAGTATGGTTTTCTTGGCTGCTGTTTATGACTAATTTTAATTTGTTTTATAATATTTTTATTCATTCCGGTTGCTCAGGGTTGGGTGAGTTAAAAAATTTAAATATATGGAGAGAATAAATGAGCAGTATCTGGATAAGAAAAAGAAAACCTTAACTTTGTTGAAAATAGACCCCTGGAGTTCTCCAATTCTGAATCCCAAGCCCAGATGGCACATCACTTGCCCACAGATTCCTGAAATATTAGTTTTAATTTACTGATGGTATAGCCCAGCAGGTTGCAGTAAAATGGGAGGAGTGGGGGAAATGGTACAAGTAGTAGAAGTTTGGTATTAGAGAAAAGGAAATATCTTGTGTGTTAGGAAGCTGGAGCCCAAGGCTTGCATTTAACAGGATGCAAGAAAGAGCACATGAGTGTAAAAATAAATAGGGAAAATTGTAAAGTAATTTGATCACAGGGAGAGACAAGGGGCTTCTTAAAGGAAAAAAAGGCAGCTTGCAAGAAACCTGGAATTAGTGACAGAAATAAACAAAACCTAATTTGGAGAAGATACAAAAGGTGTGTTATGAGTTGCACAGAACAGATGTAGAGGCAAGTGCAAATTTAGGAACTCCACTGAGGGAAATAGACCCAGAGGAACCAAGGTGGGAAGAAACGACATTTTTGGTGGGTGGAGGTGTGTCTGGGGATTGTCATGTGTGTTGGGCTTGGTCTCTGGGTGTTATGCAAATTTCATTGTATGGGTGTACTGTTTATATACGTACAATAACAATAAACTATAAACATAAACGTGTGAGGGGCTGCTACTCATGTCTTGAACTTGACTTTCTATTTGCATCAGCAAGAGAGGGTTATCTAAGAGAGCTTGCTGTTGGATGGTTCTGAAGTTATGGAAGTTCTCATCCCGAGGAGAAAGAAATACTATATATATGTCTGCAGATCTTTCAGGAAAAGTAGAATATAAATATCATTAATAATAAAAATAAAAACAAAAAACATTGAATAAAGTTACTTTTCAGTTGTGTGATTAATATTAGGGCTGGGCAAAACATTCAGAAGAATGTTTCCACCAAGTATGTTGATGTGAACAAAGCATCCTTCCTCAAGGCACTTAGGTCGACAAGTCCTCTCGAAGGCTTGGTGTGTTTGTTTCCAAACTGTGTTTGCAGATACAAACCACACTTCTTCTGGGACCACCAATGAAATGAAAATGGATTGCTTGGGCACAGCATATGTGAAACATACGGACAACATTCCTGAAAAGTGCATCTTCCTCAACACTTTAAGGATATTTAATATGTCTTTGTTATTTTCATCCATGCTGAGCAGACTCCAAAACTAGAATTCATGTCTTTGGTCAATACGTTTTATAGGTCGGCAAAGAACTTTACTATTTAAGAATTTGGGGTATTAGTCCCACCATAGACAAAGGAGTCCAACTTGGGAAGGTTGACACATCTGTTCACAGTCACCATGCGGCTGATCAAAATGTTCTTCTCTACTAAAAAATGACTACAGGTAGTCCTCAACTTATGACCACAATTGGGATCTTTTTGCCACTGTTGTGAAGTCAATAGCAATAGCACTTAGACTTATATACCGCTTCACCATGCTTTATAGCCCTCTCTAAGCGGTTTACAGAATCAGCATATTGCCCCCAACAATCTGGGTCCTCTTTTTACCGATCTCAGAAAGATGGAAGGATGAGTCAACCTTGAGCCGGTGAGACCTGAACTCGGGGGTGAAATCCAGCAGGTTCTGACAGGTTCTGGAGAACTGTTAGCAGAAATTTTGAGTAGTTTGGAAAACCAGTAGTGGAAATTTTGAATAGTTCAGAGAACCGGCAAATGCCACCTCTGGCTGACCCCAGAGTGGGGTGGGAATGGAGATTTTGCAATATCCTTCCCCCAGAAGTGGGGAGGGAATAGGGATTTTGCAGTATCGTTCCCTTGGAGTAGGATGGGAATGATGATTTTGCAGTATCTTTCCTCTGCCACTCCCACCAAGTCACGTCCACCAAGCCACACCACGCCCACAAGTCATGCCCACAGAACCAATAGTAAAAAAAAATGGTTTTTTTTAGAACCAGTTGTAAATTACTTTTTTTAATGTGTTGTAACTTCAAACAAATAGTTGTAAGTCGAGAATGACCCGTAGATTCCATTGGATGAAGAATGGGAGGACAGACAGAACTAGATTGTCTATGTAAAAATAATTCAGAATGAAGCTTCAATTGCACTAAACATTCTCCTATATCGAACATGTATATTTTGGGTCCTATTAATACGAAAGAGAAAAATGTGGAAAACATGTATCTGTAATCAAAATGAACTGTCTGGGCTATACAAGCTTTGTTTTCATATTACAAAAGATGGAAGAAAAGTTGAAAGGATAATCATTTAGAAAGACAATGTTGAGTCTTTGGTTGACATGGCTGATGTTTCCGGAGACATAAAATGCTGAATTTGGTTACAGGAACTGGGAGATTGAGGGCTTGGCAACAGACTGGTCTTTGGGCAGTGTAAGCAGAGAATCGCCAGTATTATTAACCAGGAGTGTGGTTAATTTCCAAGGCAGTGCTTTGGATTATTGTACAGCATACAGTGATAAATTTCTGCAATTTAACAAGGGGATTTTCTGTAGGCAAACTTTGAAAAGTCATGTGGGAAACCTCTTTTAGAAGACTTAATATCTTAGCAACAGTCAGCAGGTGGTGGTGTTGCACTACATTTCCTGATGTCTTTCAGTTGGGCATTTAAAAGTGTTTAGTTCAGAGCCTAACAGGAGAGCTTGCCTTAGCTCTTGCTCAGACTAAATTTGAAGTAATACATCCAGCATTGCTGCCAGGCTGAGTGTTTTTTTTTTTGAAGAAAAAAGGATACGGGTTCTTAGTTTGGTTTCTTTGGTCCAACTTCCAAATCTCATACACAGAGCCTGTTTAAGTAATGTTGGTTATATTTATATCCAATCATGAAACATAACCATATCCTCTCTTAAGGAAAAGAGTTAAAGGATTTAAAATACTTGCTATTATCTAACATGAAAATGTATTCTTCCCAGCCGTAGCCATAGCTGTAATCATGGATGACACTTTTTTAAAAATTCTTTTTCGGTTGGAAAAATAAATTATCAGGAAGAACTGATCCTGAGACAATAAGCCAGCTGTGCAACACTTTTATTTTTAGTGCATGACTCTATCTTGTGTAACATAATTAGTGATATAGTAAGAAAAGAAAGTCTGTGGAAATGAGTTAACACAATCCTGCTCTCAAATTGTGCTCGCTTATTTCTTATTTTATGTTATGGAGAAACTCAGTCATGATGCACTTGCATTTATACAATTTACATCTTTTCTTCCTCCTTACATTCCAATACTTGAGGTATAATATCATTTCTATTGCAAAAAAAAAGAATTGTAAAGCTTCAGGAATGAGTGTGTGTTCTAGATTTGTCTTGGGAAACAATATTTTCTCAAATCTCTGGTGACTGTATGCAAGACTTCTTTTGTGCAGCTTTTTTTTTTGAACCAGAGTTCAAATGTGCCTGACAAGACTTGACTGCACCGAATATAATATAATACAAATAAAATAATTTTTAAAAAAATTTGTGATGAAAATAATTTTACTACTTGTTAAAAATGCACATAAACGTATAATAAGATGCACTAGCTGTAATTTCATCTGCAGTTAACCTATTCAGAACAGGTTCCAAGACTGCACAGAGAAAAACATATGTATTAGAGTTTTTCTATGCAAAAATATTTCCTATATTTCCAGCAAGAAAATCTTTGGATTTTAAACATAAAAAACTAACCTGCTCATTTCCAGAACTGAATTCTACTGTGCTACTACTGTGCAAACAAAATCAGACCTCTCTCCCTCATACAATTTCATTCTCTGGAAGCATGTTGGCACGTAGGATGCTCATGAAGTCATTATAAAATTGGTTATCCACTTGATAATTTTCTTGGGACCTCCAATTTAAACAACCTTAACTTTAATCATTTCATAAAACTGAGTCTCGGAGATGCTGTCCTCTGATCTCATTTAGTTTACCATATGCAAATTGAAATGCTTATTTCAGATGTCAGATTGCATTTTGAAGCAACATGGATAATGAAGACAGCTCAACAAAACTTCATGCTAATCTTTTAATATTACTTACTTCTTCATGCTTTAAAAAAATTTCTGATGATATTATGCCCTCTACGGGTGCCCGAACTGAAAATGACTTTTCCTCAAGCGGAAATTCATAGAACTCTCCCTAGTAAGAGTTATTTAAAATGAAAACATAGAGGTGTAAAAATTCTAACAAATAACTACTTTTCAGTTTAGAACAAATATATCTTGGGATCATTAAGGCAGGCTCTGACGTCTTTTATGGATAGCATTCTGGTTTACCAGACAGGAGGCAGCTGTCTTCATTGACAATAAGCAGGTCTTCAGCTGGCTCTCTGAGAACCAACTCTTGCAAGCAACTTTTAGAAAACGGACTGCTATTTATATTTTGCTCAAAGTACTCCAAAAGATGATTATACTAGTAAATAATTGCTGAAAAGTGAAAAATGCCAGTGTACATTATTGGATTATCTAAAAGTTACTAAATCATATCCAGAAGCATATTTCTTGAAATTTACAAAGTTCTGTGGAAGTTTGAAGGAGCATCTCAAGGCTACATGACCACCTTTTCCAGTTTGAATCATTAACATTCAAGAGAGGAAGCTTGTTGAGAGTCCTTACCTCAGGAGAATGCCATCTACCGCAAGGGAGAAGGCGCGGTATATAAATACGAATAAACTGAAACTGAAAATCTATAGACGTGGTGGTGCAGTGGTTAGAATACAGTATTGCAGGCTAATTCAGCTCGAGTTCGATCCTCACCAGCTCAAGATTGACTCAGCCTTCCATCCTTCCGAGGTTGGTAAAATGAGAACCCAGATTGTTGGGGACAATATGCGTACTCTGTAAACCGCTTAGAAAGTGCTGTAAAGCATATGAAGCGGTATTTAAATCATTAAAATAAAGCCCTTCATGGCTTGGGACCAGGTTATCTAAGGGACCGTCTCTTGCCAGTTACATCTATCTAACCCATTAG
>JANHFK010004318.1:17992-31960 GCA_036250565.1 Sibynophis collaris
GGGGGGGGCAGTGGGGGAGGCGGGTGGCGTGAAAGGAGAGGCTGGGATTGTGTGGCGTTGCCGTTGTCTTTTTTTTTAATGGTGAGCCTTTTGTCAACGAAGCGAGAGTGGCCGTCGACTGAGCCTTATTTTGCTTTAAACGACTCTGAGGGTGCCTTATTGTGCTTTAAAAGGAGGCAGGGGACGCTTTTGTACGTACCGTAGTAAACGATTAGCTGGCTCGGCGCCTCCAAAGTCAATTGCCAGCTCTTGGACCCAGAGTCGTCTTAGAAGCAGGAATCATCTTCATAAATCCTGTTTTAAATCTCATGGAATCAAGTTAAACCTGTCAACAAGCACTCGAGCAGCATCCCTACACTCCACCCTTTGATTTGATGATCTGGAGGTTGACATAAAACAATCTTCTCTGAAAGCAGCTGAAGAGGCTTTAAATATTATACCTGATCTCTGATATATACCTGATACCATTTGTTTTTTTATGGTACCAGGCAATTTTGCAGATAATCTTTTATGATTTAAGCAGGTCAGAAGATGAAGTTACCAGCAGTTTTAATAGTCTATATAGGAGTGCTGGAGAGTTTGTGGACTTTTGAATTTTGTTTGGACTACAAACAAATAAATAATCATCCCCAAATAGTAATTTGGTCTCATGGGAGTTGGAGACCAACATGTGGAGATCACAGTTATTGTTCTGAAAGTATAATATCACCAGTCGGAAGTGAACAGACCATAGAATAACTTTTTTTTTAAAAAAATTAATTCATATAATGATGGTGGCTTTAAAAAATGTCCCCTTGATATTGTAGGAATCAGTGCATCCATATCAAGTTAACTTTCATGAAAAAAAAACCATCAATTCATAGAGAACTGGTATTATCTGAATCATCAAATATAATCTGGAATAAAAATCTTACACTTGAGCTTTGGTTAAAAATTGCATTTATTTATGTTTATATTATCATCAAAATTTTATTAATCTTATAACACCTGTGGGTTTTCTGGTTTAGTGATTGAACTGTAATTTTACATGTACCATTAATATTTTAATTTCCTTTTACTGTCTGATCCATCAAGGGTTATCAGATTACACCAAGGTAGAAATGCAACAAAAAATAATTGCAATTTAACAAACTATATCAACTGAGTGTTTTAAGTTTTTTATAAAGATGGTTTATAAATAGCTTATGTATTGTATGTTTTTGCTAATTAGTGTGTGGAGTATTTGCATCTTTTGATCAAAGAAGAAAGACAACAATGTCTCATACACGTAAACCCCCTCTTGTGACGGGCATTTCTCCTAATGAAGGCATTGCATGGACTAAAGTAACAATTCGAGGAGAAAACCTGGGAACGGGACCAACAGATCTGATAGGTAAGTTTTTTCTTTTGTGGAGATTCATTTTGTGTACTAGAAGGGCACAACTGCTCATCTTGTTTTTGGATTATCACAGTGTGCCCATATGGAGTTGGCTTTGAAGATCACTACGAAATTATGACTGATCCAGAATACAATAGAGTTAGTAGTTATGGGCATGTCTCAATATTACATACTGGTATTACACTTCTTCATGGAGGAGTACAAGGGGTAGTCATCTATAAAGCTGTATATGACAACCGTGGATGAAGGCCTGGATATTTGCAGAACCAGCTTTCTCTGACTATTTCTGTTCGTGATATAAGATTGGATATTATCAACGTAATCCGGATCCCATTAATAAAATATATTATCTTTAGCTACCTTTAGAGCACCATCCCTTCCTCAGATCTATGTCCCTGGCCTTAAGAAAATGTAAAAACACAGTGTGATGGATGAATAGGCTGAATGTTGCATATGTCTTTTTTTCCTGGCATAGCAGCTTTTATTGTTGTGATATTATTATTTTTAACCTTCCATAAACCACTTAGAGTTGCCAGGTAAGATGGCAGCTTAAAGTTGAAATAATAAATAAGTAAAAGTAGTAGAATTCATTCCCACTGCTTCATCAGCCAACACCAATTACCATTTTAAATAATTGTGTGTTAAGAATTTGAAGAAGTGTTGCCATTTATGGCAACCAAGCTAATCATAGTAGGTAAATAAGCAGCTGAAGTCTTTGGTTTATGACATTAATGGTAGTAAAATTGCCCTTGCCTAGTAATGTGCTCTTTAAGTTTGGTGTCACATGACTGCACGGCTTTGCAGTGGTACTTCTGGTAGTCTCTCTCTATATATATGTGCAATACTTTTTAAACAAAAGGAAAAGTTTAAAAACCCTCAAAATATAGAAAACACAACTGAGTAAATAACTTGAGAATGCTGATTTTGAGTTTCAAGTATTCCAAAGATACAAAAGTCAGCACACGTTTTCTTCTTTAGGTAACAAAAGGATCTCAAAACCTGTTCTTTGTTTCATATCCCACACCCCCTCTTTTTCGTTGAACAGCTGGAAAGGTAAATGGAAGTGGAAATTCATGCTAAATGCTACATACTGTCCAATGCAGAGAAAGTTTAAGAAAACAATTTCTCTTTTTTTCAAATTTCCAAGATCAAACGGGGCAGCAGTTAAGCTTCCTTTTGCTGCCTGATTTGCTTCAACAAACAGAATGGAACAGAACCCAGCAGAGAAACAAATCAATGGATTCAAAGTGTTGCTCATGAGCTGATTCTTCCTCACCCTTTCTCCAATCCTCTTCTTCCAACCACTGACACAAAGATGGAATCTGTTCTTTCAATTTTATTTACATGTTATATCTCAGATATATGCATCAGATATCTGATAGCATCCTGTCTTGGAATCTGTTAATCCAAAAACAAAATATCTGAATTCTAATGAGTAAAGTTAAGTTAACAACATAAAAAATCCAGCATATACTTTTAAACTGTGGAACCTTTTATATATAGGCAAGTTAGGGAGGGAAGGTTCTTGGGTGCTCTCCATGTGAAGGGAGGGAGTGGTCTTTAGGTTTTTTGTGAAGAAGAAACAGCCTGATCTATTGATTGTTTTGGAATTAGACTTTGCACAGATCAAGGTACCTGCCATTACAGGTAGTCCTCTACTTACAATCATTCATTTAGTGACTGTTCAAAGTTACAATGATACTGGAAAAAATAATTTATTACCATTTTTCTCAACCATTACAGCATCCCAATGGTCATGTGATCAAAATTCAGGTGCTTGGCAACTGGAATATATAACAGGTGCACTGTCCCAGGGTCATGTGATCATCAATTTTAATCTCAGTTGGCTTCCGACAAGCAGAGTCAATGCAGGAAGCCAGGTTTGCTTAACAACTACAAGATTCACTTAACAATTGCAATGATTCGCTTCACAGTTATGGCAAAAAGACACTTTTGACTTTTTAAGTATTTATATTGTCTTTAATTTCATTTTCAGGTGGTGAGTAAAGCTGAGCATATCTAGTTTTTATATGTAAAACATCCCTTAAGATTCTATTAAATTATATGTTAAAAGTGTATCTATAAACATAATATGAATCTCATTTGTAAATAAAAGCATTTCAGATATATTGGAGATAATGACATTTTAAAAATTCTGATAAACAAATTTTGCTTTTCTGTTTTCTCTGAATCTTTATTAACCAAGCCTTGACAATCTGTGGACACAATTGCCTTCTCACTGCTGAATGGATGTCTGCTAGCAAAATTGTGTGTCGAGTAGGTCAAGCTAAGAATGACAAAGGTGACATTATCGTAACTACAAAGTCAGGAGGAAAAGGGACTTCTACCGTTTCTTTTAAACTTCTGAAGCCTGAAAAAATAGGTGTGTATATCCATACTTGTATATAATTTTTCTAATACTTAATATGTTAAGCTTTTAAAAATTAACTATTGATGAGATCTGGATGTGTGCTTAATTCAGTAAACTTTGAATAGAATAGAATTCTTTTTTGGCCAAATGTGATTGGACATGCAAGGAATTTGTCTTCGGTGCATAAACTCTCAGTGTACATAAAAGTTGTAAGTGATAAATCATGATCATAGTCATGAAAATACATTTATCATAAGATACAACACTTAGTGATAGTCATAGGATATTATATAAGCAATTTGGCCTTTGTAAGTTTCTTGTTTGAAGTTCCCTGAATGAATATATTAGAATTAAACTCAAGATTGTGTAAAGTATTACTTTATCACATAGTTTGAACCCTTCTCTGAGAAAAAGACTTATATTCAATATAAAGTTTTTCTTAGTTATTGATCATGATTTAATTAAAATATTTTTGAGGCCAGGAGATTGGGTGCTTGCCTGTTCTCAAGCTAATATCATAATCCCAAGATTTATGAACAATCAATTTTGGTAAATTCAGGTGAGAGTTACAAATAATAATGCTATGATGGCATAACTTAATTGTATGTTTGCTCCTATATCCTATTTGTTATCCTATCTTGCACTATTTGTTTCAATTTGTGCTTTTGAACAATGGAAAAGGAGAAAACATGCAGCTTTTTTACCTGTGAGTTAACTTTTTTCCTTTTACATTTGCATTATAGTGGCAAAAAAAAACCCAAATTAAAGATCTGTGGAAATTCTCAGTCATCCAGGTCATGGTGGTCCCAAAAGTGCTTTTCCAAAAGGCAACTGGACTTGGCAAAAGTCCAGTTGCTTTTTGAAAAAGTACCTTTGGCGCAAACATAAAATAGTACAATGCATGTGAAAGAACTGTTTTTTTTAAATACAATCCATTAACAACTGTTTGTAAGATTGCATACAGATTAGGTTCTTCCTGTTTTTCCCAAGCCATTATACATAGACATATATTTTAGATTCAAGTCATTTTTTAAAAATTCATTTCAGCAATTCAGAACCTTATGAGACTGGGCAGAGTTTATTATTATAACAATGTGTGCATGTTTTATCAAGGTATCCTAGATCAGTCTGCTGTCTGGGTAGATGAAATCAACTACTATGACATGCGCACGGACAGAAACAAAGGAATGCCCCCTTTGTCTTTACGGCCTGCTAATCCTCTTGGTATTGAGATAAACAAGTGAGTACTCAACACTTATGCATATTCCTAGGAATTTTATCTGCATGAATTTCATAAATTTTAGAATCTGGGATTTGAAGAAAGTAATATAGATCGGGAATTTGGTTTAATCATGAAAAACATTTCAATTTCCCATTTGGTAAAAGATGAAGATGACAAACTATTTGGAAATATATATTCAGATAAATTTGTTTGACATCTAGTTGTAAGTCTAATTCAGTGGAGAGTGAATGAACTTAGGCTATAATATATTGGTAGCATGTCCCAGGCCATAATCAGATTTTGGTTTCGTATCCTAGTTTATAAAGTGTAGACTATCTTTAATTTTCGGTTTTCTAAGTTTGGAGATGATTAAAATATCTGATTTCAGACGCCACGATACCAGCATTGATTCTGAGTATATTGAGTTAGAATTGAAGAGGGCATTGCATTTTTAAAGGTTAATTCCAGGTCACTTTATTGGCCTAAGATTATAACATCTGAATTGGGCTTCTGTATCAGATCTTGGTTTGTTTTGCATAATATGCAGAATGGACCCAAAATAAGGCTAATAAATTACTAAAATACCATAAAAATTGAAATATGGGTAGGAGTTTCGCCTTAGTATAACAGCTCTGTAAGTGACAACCTTGCCTAACAGCTAATACTCCAATTTTTGCCTTGTATTTTTAATAGATTATATTGTATAGCAGAATATATTAGATAATTTATATTATAGCTTTACATTTCAATCAGTATGCATTTCTAGCGATGAAACATATTTCTTAGCTATTATGTATTTTAGTTTCATTGAAATCTTAATGGTTTTCCTAACCATAAATGCTATTGTTCTTGGTAGTGATCCTGTTAAATTCCTATAAACATTACGACAAATTTTCAGTAGTGACATGTTGATAAATTAGTACTGATTTGTTGTTTTGTTAAGATCTGCTTTCATAGTAGATAGGAATAATAAACCACCGAGGGTTGTGAGTAGCCAAAGTATAACAAGTCTTGTCATATATGCTGCAAATACAAAATAACACTCAGAGAATACACTATTAAAATATTCTTAAAAGAGAACTAAACTATGATATAAATGGTGCATATTGGCTGGCACTATTGTTCCTTATAAAATAAATGAAATCCTATCTCCAATAATATTATTGTTTTAGTAGTATTTTTACTACCCATTGGAATAAATATTAAGCATATATGTAAATTCCAGCTATAGTAACTTTCACTATTTTCAGTATGTGGCTTATCTGTGTTTTTATAAATTCCTTTAATTATGATTGATGCTATAGAATTGCCTTCCCATTAAAAAAGATTATTGTTAAATCTTTGATACTTTTAACATTTTTCTACTAATCTCAGTGGATTATAGATTATTTAGGATTCAACTAAAAATGTGCATCTTTTATTGCAAGCACTGTAGCACTGCAACCCAAACACCCTTGGCTATTTTACAGTTTATTCTGGAAAATAATTTTATATCTAGCATAGATAAAGAACAGAATTAATTTTAAATGAAGACAGAATGTTTTCTTACTGTTATGTTTGTTAGCATAATAATGGGATTGTTGCCTTGTCTATGAGGTTACAATTATAATAGGAAGGAATGAAAAGATCTGCATCCACAGTAACCATTAGTCTGTTTTAATATAAAGTTAGAAAGTATAATCTCATTGACTTTTTAATTTTTGTTCATATTCTGGAATATACAAACTTTTCTGTATTCTGAATGTTTTTCATTAAGGATTATGATCCTCTCTAAACTATTTTGGCGGGGAAGCTCTTTACTGTAGCCCTTCAGTAGCAAAATTTATTTTATGGCCTTAAGAAACCAAAAATGTGATTATCTTATTTTTATGAGTGTATTTCATTCTTGGTTGGTTTATGCAGTAAATATTTTTTGAAACAAAAGCTTAACTATATTCATTGTGGGCGATTTCTTCACGGTTCCAAGTATTTTATTATAAAGTTGAATATTTTATAGCCGAAAATATATTCAGTTGTCATTTATTTGGTGGAAACCCTTTAAAGATGTGAGAGCGCAGACAAAATGAAATCTGAATATATGGAATGAGTCTTTACAGTCATTTGAATGTTGCTTGCCAGGCTCTGTTGCTTGTCAGGAATTCTTACTGTGACCTACTCAAATAAAAAGATTGTGGATGTAGTTGAGATTTATAATCAGACTTTGATGATATGTCTGCTGCTCTGTATAGCTTCACATTGCAACTGAAGGATCAAATGCTTGGCCCCTTACATAAACTTATTTTCCTTATATTGCTACAGATATGTATAATTACATTAATTAATATTTGGGGAAGAGGATTCTGATCCTTAATTATTTCAATGCATTTATGAAAATTGGTGCATATTCTACAAAAATTCAGATTATGTGAGTGTAATCTATAAATGTATGTATTTAAAAGCTTAACTCATTCAAAGGGAATACATAAATATTTTTTTCAAAGGCATATGATAAAATAAAGGACAGAATAAAAAGACAGGGATTAGCTTCACCTTGGCATCTTCATCTTGTAATTATTCACAGTGGAAAATAAGATAAGACACCCTACAAACAAGTGAAAACAGAAAAAAATCTTGAAAGATATATTAAATATGTTTGCACAGTACTTACAGAAAAATAATACCTTGATATTCTGTATTATTGAAATACAGATATTATTGAAATATCTTGATACAGAAGGGAAGGAAAAAGTAAACTTTCTGAATAATTAAATAGTAGCCATATTGACTCTAACAAGCGATTGCTGAGGTTACCTAAGGTCTGAAACGCCAAAGAAAGCAAAACTGATGCAGGTTATCTGAAAAAAAACCCAACAAATGTTTCTCACATTGTACCAATTGTTCTGGCTCCCTTGCTGCAATTTATGAATGGAGATGATGTACAGAATGAATAAGCATAATTGATCTGGTTTATACAGATAAAATGGAGTAACCCCTCCTTGCTGTACTGTCACAGAGAAGGATTTTGCATGAACCTGAAAGAGGGTCCTATTCCATTGTGGCTCTGATTTGTCATGAAAGTTCCTCCATTTGTGCTCCAATCGTTTATCTGGATATTTTATTGATCTCAGTTCCTTGGTAAAGGAGCCAGATGACTTGGGCCAGAGGGAAGATGTGCCTACTAAGAACGTGCTCTGTCTGCATTCCACAGGTCAGCCATGGGTTTCAATAGTTTCCTGACATATGAGGTGGGAAATTCCCCAAGTGCTTTCAGCCATTCAATCAGTACCCTGACTGGATCATTTTAACAAGTCTTCAACTCCTGGAAATACCATAGCAACTGCTAATGTAAAAATTGATTGAGTGATTTGCTCATGACAACTTGAGTTACTGAAAAGTTAAGATCACCAGCATCTCACCAAAATGTCCAGCATTTGTCCTGCTGCTTGCATAGGTGCGCATGCCGATAGCTATCATGGCAGCCATAAACGTCTGAGCTAATGGGCAGCCTCGGCAGAAACATCGAACTCTCTGAAGATAAGACTCTTTCATCCAGAATTAAATCCTCAGTAAAATACATTTCTTTAGGAATGTGTTCAACTTTAAAAAGCAGGATATTTAATTTGGAGGATTCACCTTTGATTTAGATTTTAGATTTAGATTTATTTGAATTTGTATACCGCCCTTCTCCCTTCCGGGACTCAGGGCAGTCAAAAAGAAAGGCTAGATACCAGCCTACTCTCCTTTTCTGTCACATTCAGATTGTATCCTCTCACTCTGTTTCCTCATGTCAGAGACTACTGTAATGTTCATTTCAGGCCAAAAACACACAGACACACACTATTTTCCTCTCTTCCTCTCTCCCCCCCCCCCGAAATAATTAAATGTTATGAATATATTCAACACATTCTTCCTCCTATTTTTACCTACAACAACAACCCTATGAAGTGAGTTGGGCTGACAGAAGAGTGACTGGCCCAAAGTCACCCAGCTAGCTTTCATGCCTAAGGTGGAACAAGAACTCATGGTCTCCCACTTTCCAACCTGGTACCTTAATCACGGGATCCTCCCACAATTTCCCTAACACATTTCATAAAGCCAGCAATTAAAACACCATTGGGTTTTAATTCCTTAAAACCCAGGAGTAAGGAACAATCATAAATATGCTTCATCTGGCTAGAAATAGCTAGTGAATTCTTTGGGATTATGTTACTTTCATAGCAATAACTATGAGAGAAATGTAATTACAGTGGAAGTTTGTATTTTATGGCTAGCTTAGGTTCTTCAAGGCCTAATTTATTGATCATGCACTGCCACCTAATGGAATAGTAGAATCCTTTTGGTAACGACATAAAAGTTTACTATTATGTAGAGATAAAACTTATTTTAATTTTTTTTTCTTACGCATGCATGCGCACATACACACAGGTTATTCTTGCAAGTTCAGCTGAGTTGGTGCAAATTTCAGTTGATTGTTACAGTTTTAGAATCAAAATACAGTCACGGGCATAATAGTTGCCTACATAAGACCAAATATCATTATTGTTTAATAATATTGATTTCAATAGAAGTTCCAATGAAATGAAAAGCACAGGGATTTTCATGGTTTATAAACAAGGCAAATATTTATTAACTATTTAAGATACCCAGTCACTTTTCTGTAATTTCCTGCTGACTGTAGTTTTACTTGGATGCGTTGAAGTGATATGTCATATCAGTGTTTTTTACTTAAGTTTGGTCCAGATTTGCTATTAGTTACTCTTTAGGCTGTTTCCAGAGAACATCCTTGTCTTCTGTCCTAGAACTGGAGAAAGTCCCTGTTAACACCTATGGGTTTGTCCTGTTTAGTCTGCCCTAGCATCCTTTCTGTTGGTCTCCTGCATGCTTGACTAACAGAATACAGCTGGTACAACTTTTGCTCCATGGAGTCTGGCTGATACCAGACAGGGGGAATGTGTATGGTAACTTGGTTTGTTTATGGTGGTTGCCATTCAGACTTTATTTACTTAAAATGGCTCTTCTTGACCTATAAAATCCTCTAGAATCTAGTTCATGCTAGTTTTTGCTAACAGTATCCAGTAGAACTGCTTAGTTTGAGTTTTAAATAGAGTTTACAGAATCATGTACACAAGAACCACTATCTTTACTTGGTTAATAATTACTTAAAAGCTATATTTATGAACTTTACATTTATATTTCATTTTAAAATGAAAGCACGTAAAGCTATCAAAAACTACTTTATAAGTAATTTCCAAAGGAATCTCATACCAGTATCCAATATCTTTTAAAACACTTGCTTATGTTGAATATTTTCTTATAAAATATGTCAAAAAATGTTAACATATTATTTGTACGGGATCTGGTTTAGACCGCTTTGGCTGGTATTGTAGATGAATGAACCTTCTGGACCTGATATGAAATTGATTTAACTACTGCCATCCAAGATAGGCTCAACTAGGGTTATGTCTGAACTTGCTCAATTTTTAAAGGCACAGGGATAGAAACTGAGACAGCAGAGTTCATGTCCCGCTTTAGGCACAAAACCAGCTGGGTGACTTTGGCCAGTCACACTCTCTCTCAGCCCTAGAAAGCAGGTAATGGCAAATCACTCCAAAATCTTGCCAAGAAAACTCCAAGCACCTTTTCTAGATAGTTGCCCAGAATCAGCACTGAAAATTTACTGTAAAGAAAATGAAATAGAATGTACACATCTGGACTGAACCTTTAAAAAGGGGGAAATTATTGATGTTTACAAGAATTATGAGATTTAACACTTTAAGGAGTAACAAGATCATTTAAATTAAACTAGGAAGCAGGTAGCCACTATAATTAATGAGTGAAACATTCCAACCCTCAAATTTCATGGTTCGAATGTATATTCCTTTTTTTTTCAAAAATGTCCCTTTATTATGAATTAGACAACCTGTGCCCCATTGGGTCATTTCAGAAATATTTCCTCACCTAAGCAAAGAAACAGAATAACCAAAGTTAGGCAAAAAAAAAAATGCAATGGGAACAGGAGAGACTTCTGACTTCCTGCTGATTTCCCCACAGAGTTTCCATGTGGGAATCTGGCAGGAAGCAGAAAATTTCCTTTTCCTTCTCACAGGTAAGTGGCTGCTGCTAGGTGAGGGAGGGAGAGAGAGAGAGAGAGAGCTGGCTGGGAAATTGTAATGGAATGTTGAAAATGAAACAAGCCATCAATTTCCCAAATTTCGTTCTCTTGGGAATCATAGGTCATGAATTTTGAATGCATTCTGTAAATAAGCCCATTTGAGGTAACTTGATTCAAACATTGTTGCCCTGTGATACAGCATTTCACTCAATTGAAGATCATGACAACAAGAGTTATGGTAGTATATAGATGAATTAGTAGTAATCACATTATAGAGCAGGATGAGTCTAAGGACATGTATGGCCCAAGCTGCTCTTTTTTTCTTCAAGAAACAGGTTACAACATGTAACTTGCTAAAACTAGTAAACTAGTAAAGCTGTTACTTGAATATACAGGGGAAGGGTCCAAGACCGGAGGATGTGGTGGCACAGTGGTTTAATGATGCTGGAACTGCCGGCCAGAAATGGTCTATATACTCTGGTGGTTTGAACCTGGCTCCACGACACAGAATGAGCTCCCGTTGCTTGTTCCCTGGCTCCTGCACATCCAGTATTTTGAAAGCATATTGCAAGTAGATAAATGGGTACCATTCAGTGAGAAAAATCTAGGTGCGTTTGTGTGTGCAAAAGAGGGGAAGCCAGCACTAGACCTGGCCCACTCAAGGCAATGTGACATGAGGTGAGGTGAACTCAACAGAGTTCTCCAGAAGAGCCAGCAACCCAAGTGCCACTAATTAGCTTGTGTAAAGCTAGTTTTCTACCCTCGATCCATCAAGGATATAGGTGTGCACGTGACAAACAGAATGAACTAGCAATCTATGCTGCCAAGACTGCATTTTGTCTAGCATTTGTAGATTTCCTTGACATTATATGCTGTACACTAAATAAAAATAAGGATCTAGGATCATCCACAAACCTGACTCCTTCCAAGTAGATTTTATTCTAGCAAAATACACACCTGATTAATATCACCAATTATATAAGCCAATATTGAATTTGTCCCATTGCTTGGATATCAATATGTTTTTTTTTAAATTTTATTTTAATTTGATTTATATGCCGCCCTTCTCCGAAGACTCAGGGCGGCTTACAATGTGCTAAGCAAGGGGGCAGCCTTCTAGTGACATGTCTGGTATTATGAATAAAGAAAATAGATATTTGCTTTGCCCTTAATTATGTAGACTAGGAACTCTTTGTATGTATTTGTATATGTATGCATGTACACATGAATGTTTTGTAGAGGTTTAAGATGAAAGGTGATTGCCAGAGGGAAAAAAGCAATTTCTGTTGTAACAGAGTTTTAACAGTAGATGCACTGATGGAGAATAGAAGAAGATCCAACCTGAAACTAAGGAGAAATTTCCTAACAATAAGAACAATTAGTACTGGAACAGCTTGATTCCTGAAGTTGTGGGTGCTTCATCACTGAAGTTTCTCAAGAAAAGATTGGACGACCATTTGTCCGGGATGGAATAAAGAAGTGGGGGCTAGAAGACCTGGGCAGAAGTTGGGGCTAGAAGACCTCCAAGATCCCTTCCAGCCCAATGATTCTATGATCCTGCACAAGCCATTTCCCCGTCCTCTTTTCAAATAGTAAATAGATGTTCTGCATCTATTCCTGAAAGCTGCTCATCACTATTTTTATGACTCAGAGCACCTTTCCCAATCTGGTGCCATTCAGACATGGTGGCTATAACTTTGAGTATTCCCTAGCTGGGAAATTGGCCATGCCAACTGGGGATTCTAAAAGTTACAGTCCCCAGACTGCTCTAGTTTCTAGCAAAATGTCAGACTATTTTACTATTTTACTTCCTTTCCTTTCTGTTTAAATGTGCTTTAAACATTGAGCAACTAGCAATGTTGACATTTGAAGTCTCACTAGTGGGATTCATTTTATTACCCACAGATACAATGGTGTACTTCATACCACTATATTTCAAGCACTTTGTAATTCCAAAATGTTATCTTGGCAATTTCAATTGTTTTGCATTCTAGACATTATTCTCTAGAATGACAGCAGCCCAATTAGCGTGTTAAATTGTGAGGTCTACTAGATGGTATTTCAGTTCACACCTGGAGAACCACAGGAATCCCATTTCTCATTTCTGAATTAGGAGATCATTTGTTCAATGAAGACTAACTGCTTCCATAAATGTGACCTTGTTTGGATCCCAGTACCCACTGAAAGGTACACTTAATTGAAAAATAAGGTCAACATGTTTTCTGTAGCAATGTCTAAGTTACAGAATGCCCATTGGTTGCAATTTGTCCAACTCAGCTTTCTCTAGGCAAATGACATATATTACAATTTGAACATTTCCGAACCAGCATTAGTCACAATGGCTAATGACTGTGCTAATGTACAGCATCTATATCCAGCATATCTAAATGGTACCAAATTGGGGGCAGCAGAGCTTTTGGAATAATTTCTCATTTCTCATCAGACACCATGGTCAGTGGCCAAAGCTGACAAAAGCTGAAGTCAAAAACATCTAACGAGATCCCAGCTATAACCCTTGATTGGATTGTAATTGGTGAACTACTGTAATAAAGTTTTGATCTGATTTTGTCATTGTTATTTTTCAAGTTCAGGATTTTATTTTATTGTTGCTGTTACCTGAGCTTTATTAGTGCATTTTAATTGCATAGTTTAATCCAGAGGTGTCAAACTTGATTTCATTGAGGGCAGTGTGAAATCCAATTTTTTTTACTACCGGTTCTGTGGGCGTGGCTAAGTGGGCTTGGTGTGGCTTGGTGGGCGTGCCAGGGGAAGGATACTACAAAATCTCCATTCCCACCCCACTCTAGGGCCAGCCAGAGGTGGTATTTGCCAGTTCTCTGAACTGCTCAAAATTTCCGCTACCGGTTCTCCGGAACCTGTCAGAACCTGCTGGATTTCACCCCTGA
>JANHFK010004318.1:164399-178062 GCA_036250565.1 Sibynophis collaris
TCGAACCTGCAATAATTGCAGGCATCTGGTGTTAATAACAGGGTGCTTTAGACCGCTGTACTACCAAGGCTCTTGGTTCCAGTATGCAGTCTGTGTTTTAGAGAATGTTCCAGTATGCAGTCTGTGTTTTAGAGAAACAGTTAAAACTGCTGAAATAGATCTCTATCTCACATAAACTTCAATATAAATAGGAAATGTACATAATAGATCTCCATAAAATGTAAATGTCTTATACATACATTCCCAAATAAAGCTTCTCTTATTATGCTAGGCAAGAAAGCCCTACAACAGGGGTGTCAAACTCGATTTCATTGAGTTGTGTTTGACCTCAGGGGGCCAGGGTGTGCATGGCCAACTCGACGTCACTCGTGTTGGTGGTAACTGTGGTGGCCTGGCTCTGCCAGTGAAAATGGGCTCCCGAGCTCTGTTTTCGGCTGCGACAGCCTCCTGCAACCCTCTGCCAGCAAAAACGGAGCTTGGGAAGGCCACCCGCAGCCCACCCGTGCTCTATTTTTGTTGACAGAGGCACCACGGGCCAGTCCTTCGCTGTTTCCAGGGTGGCCCTACGGGCCAGATCTAAGCACCCTGTGGGCTGGATTCAGCCTACGGGCCTTGAGTTTGACATCCCTGCCCTACAATAAAAAATCATTCCGAAATAAATTCTGATAAAGCACTATACAGTATGATATTCAATTCTCTAATCCCAAACAAAATTTGGGAAAGCTAAGTATTATTAACACATCCTTAACAAAGGGATCAGAGCTTCTGGGCAGGGAAGAAGAAAGGAACAAAGTGGAAACAAGGGATTCACTCGAATTCCACTTAGCTCTGGCTGCTCTCACAATCAGCAGAGTCACATAGAATGTGACCCTCAAAAAAAAAAATCCCCACCTCAACATAGCCAAGTATATTGAGATTGGCCTTGAATACAACTCAACTAGTTTGGGCATTTTTCAATTCAATTACATAATTAAAGTCAGTCAATATACATATCACAGTCAGTCACCACCAAACAATCTAGGATGCCACCAAGAGTATAATACAGCAATTTAAAACATGTATATATATCCACAATAAAAAAAATGCAAGTGCTAGTATATGAGGTACGTAGGGATTATTGGAGTGATAATTAAACCATTTCCATGCTCTATTAAAGTACAGTTTTCACTGTTTTTTTAAAACACAAGTAGGGGACATTTTCTTTCCCCCTTCTCTTAGTCTGGAACAAACATTTTCAGTAATAGTGGGAAACTTCTCAGCCTTGCTTTCAGAGGGTAAGCTTCTATGAAGGCTAGAGCACACAACGATAAGCCAATGCCATACATGAAACAGAATTCGATGGAAGGTGTGTGTGGTTTTTTTCCTGGATATAGGATTCCCACATGTCTGCCTTTGGGAGAGCAAAAAAACCTTCTAATTCAAAGCAAGCAATTCAGGACAAATTGTAAGAAAGACCCATAGGGGAACACATCACAATCAGACTGAAATCTTTCAGTACTATCCACCCAGGAGTAGAACTGATGTCATAAAAATTATTTCAAAACTGCCTGTTTTCAAGACAAAAATCAGCTACGGTTTGTTTGTTTGTTTAAAATACTTCTGAAGGTATCTCTATCTGGATGTTCTTCAAAAAGGTCACAGTTCATTTACCCTTCAAATAAACAAACTTAAGTTTTTTTTCTCTTGCTAATAAGTGGCCCAAACTGAATTCCACTGCTTTGGAAAAAGAGCTAAGAATAAAAGCTGACTTCCACACTGGAACAACTAAAATACATCAATCCAACTCCATCCCAAGCAGCTGCTTTAGAAGGATATCGTGGATGATGGTATTAAAAGCTGTTGACAGGAGAATAAACAATGCTGCATTTCCTTCATCCTTCTATCGGCCTAAGGCAACTAAAGGATGCTCAGAGCCAAACTGAAATGGATTTATATCCTCAATGTCATTCAAGGGTATGTAAACCCATGTATTTACTTGAGTACCTTCACCGCAAAATGCAGATAATGGTTGACATAATCATCAATCTTCATGAAAAGTTTAATTTTTTTGCATGACATAACGATGGGCAAAATTGTAACTAAATAACTGAGAGGCCGGGAGGGTCAAGGTCAACCTTTCTTCTCGGTAAACTACAAAACCAGGATTGTGAGTAAAATACAATTATTTTGAACAGATTTTCATTTAGAAGATGGATTTGAACCTGGTTCATTTCACTTCTGGGCATCTACGGTGATTGAGATCCAAAATGTTTCTGTAAAGGTCTCTTACAACAAATGGAAAGCACAGCTGAATAGAAAAAAAACAAAATATATTTTGTTGTATATAAAAAACACACCATGGTGGGGAAGAGGTCTATAAAGATTAAATGACAAAAAGACCTGGCTGCAATCTGACTGGGCTCTTATAATTGGCTACTGCTGATCGTCCTGGACACAGAACTGGGTGGATGGAGAAATTACATAGGAATAAAACTATCCTCACATTTCCTGTTCTTCTTTTGTTTAAAAAAGAACTTCATTTTTTCTGATATTCTTTTCAGATCTGGGATATCAAGTCAGGTTGAACTGCACCTGGAACAACCCTGGAGACTTTACTAGGCCATTTACGGAACTCTGGATCAGGTTGATGAAGCAGATCAGGTGATCTCCAGAATCCCTTAGAATAAAGTTTACATAGCTTGTTTCTCAATTTCATCAACATTATAGAGAATATTCTCTGTAAGAGCACTGATTTGAAACTCCTTCTTGAGGAAGGCTAATTTGGCCCCTTTGTTATTTCACTTCAGACACTTATGACAAACCTAGCATCCCTATTAAAGCTTAGCATTTCAACTATTTTAAATGCACCTAAACTCACAGTTTTAAATTACTTTCCTCCTATTTTTCCTATTCGTTTAGCACACTATTTGTAAAGCTGGGGAAAGAGGGGGGGCAGTTTAATTTAAATATCATGTCTTCTTTGGTCCAAAAGCTAACTAACGAGTGGTGAAATCCAAACTTTTTTTACTACCACTTCTGTGGGCGTGGTTTGGTGGGCATGGCAGGGGAAGGATACTGCAAAATCTCCATTTCCACTCCATTTCTGGGGAAAGATACTGCAAAATCCCCATTCCCTTCCCACTCCTGGGGGAAACATATTGCAAAATCTCCATTCCCACCCCACTCTGGGGCCAGTCAGAGGTGGTATCTGCCAGTTTTCCAAACTACTCAAAATTTCCGCTACCAGTTCTCCGAACTGCTCAAAATTTCCGCTATCGGTTCTCCAGAACCTGTCAGGACCTGCTGGATTTCACCCCTGTAACTAACATATCTTTTAGGAATGACTGACTGACTGAGCTTCATCAGAGGTCTGATAAGAGTTACTTTGGGTGCCTGATAAAATCAGAAGACAATATTATAATATTGGCCGGCCTTGAAAATTAACTGTAAAGGGGAACATCCAACATGTCCTGCCAGCCAATGGCTATTAAGTCCCAGAAATCATTGCCCGATACATTTGAAGAACAGAAAAAAGGGGAAGATCATGACATGCCTTGCATTGCTTGTATGTAAGAATAAGTGTAGAATTCTTTATTGGCCAAGTGTGATCGGACACACAAGGAATTTGTGTGCATAAGCTCTCAGTGTACATACAAACAACATAGTGATAAGTCACAGATCTTAAATCATACAATACATTCATAAATCATACGATACAAACAACAGTTGATAAATCATAATATACCAATTGGAGAAGGTAGTAGGAAAGGTGAGAGGTGAGATAGATCAGAAGAGCACTCTGGTTTTGGATTTAATCATTGACCCCTATGGAAAGAGCAAAAATGCCTCTCATACGGCAATATTGGGATCATCTTGAGAAGCTGATGCAGTGGGCAGTGTATTATGAACCATCACTTGGGAAAAGATTGGAAAAAAACATGAGCCCTGCTCGTATCCAGTGAACTGATGCAGTTGCAACTGGGAACTCACCGTTCTATGAGAGAAGCAAATACGCTAAAAATATATCTCGAAAGCATCGGGTGAAAGAGGCAGCACTCTGTTCGGAGCGAAAAGGCAGCGCTCCGTTTCCTTCCGTGGGCTCCAGGCAGGCCCTTTGAAACTACTTTTGTTTCTCTATACATCAAGGCTGTCAGGAAGTGCCTCTCCTCTCCTCCTTTTCCTCTCCTTTTACCTCTCGTCAGTACAAACAGTGAAGGCTACCCCAAAAGCGCAGCTGTCGCTTGAATATTCTTGGGTAGCTTGTATCATTCCACTTCAGTTGCAAGTCTGATCAGCTCTGCCGTGAAGTAAAAAGCCTTTTGAGAATAGGCCCAGCTCATCTGCGATTCAGCAAAAACGTACACACCAAAAGTGCCAAGTACTATGGTCGTTCAGTCATTTAAGTAGCCTGCAAAAGGCTAGCACAGGTTCAAAAAGAAAGGGAGATCATTGAACATTTGAGGGGCTGCTTCAAATTCTGCTAGGTTATTACTCTGGGTAGAAAAAGTGTTTCCATCAAAAAGGTCAGCCAAAGTCTCTATTTCTTATTCATCTATCCAGACACCTAACCAGAAAGTACAAGGCGGCTTCTTTTTAACCACTAAAACACTAACACCAATTAGGACCAGATTAGTAAACTGTATTAATGTAAAAGTTTTCCAGTGCATCAGATGTAAAGTATTTTTTTCTCCGTAAACAAATATAGGAAAGATTCATAGGTATTTTTGTTCTTAGCTTTCCTTACTACAGAGAGACCACTACACAGTATACAGGATTTTCTAATATATGCAGCTTTTAGAATCAATTCATCCAAAAAGCATTTTATATAAGGATTCAGCTTTTCCCTGATGTCCTCCTTTGTTACGTGATGTTAATGCCTTAGTTGTTGGCTTTTAAAATATCCTTTTAAAAAAGTCTACTTCAGAGAAATTTAACTACTTTGTTTATGCAACCTTCAAGAACACAGCTTTCTTTTTCAGACTGATCTTTCACAAACCAATAGGTTGCTGTGTACAAGTTTTTTTCCCTCTTCCTAACCAAAGACAGCTGCTAATAGACTCAATTCAGTACTGCCGTTATTAATGTGATCCTATAGATTTCCGCCCATGAAATCTGGAGCTGATTTCTTTTATAGTTATAACAACTACGTACCGAATGAAATTTTACAACAGAGATAGGGAATTGTATTCCCTGTGATGTTTTCCCAAACACCTGTATCCACATTATAGCAGAAAAACTAGACTGTTGTTTCCAAAGAAGTCAAGGAGTTAAGATATATTTGCAAATCCAAACAGATATATTTTGCTTCCATTAAACAATACTGGATAAACAAATCTAGATACTAGTGGTTTAAATACTTACAGATTCTGTGAGGGTGAATCTGCAGCAGGGATACACAGATATTTTATTCCCTGTAAAAAAAAGGAAAAAGGAAAATTGTAGTGAAACATATTCAGAGATAGGAACCTATTTTTCTTCTGGGTGGTGTCCAGAAAGCATTTTAAGATTAAGGTTCTTCAACCAGATTTTATGCAGCACTGAATTTTTGCTGGAATGGAAACAGTTTTTTGTTATCATATTTTAATGTATCTTTTTAATTCTAATGCTATAAATTACCAATTCTTTGACATGCTTTTTTTCCTTCCTTACGTGAATGTGGAAAATAAAATGCATGTGTCCTTTGGGGAAGATGGTTATTATTTTCAGTGCTATGTATAATTGGTTGTCATTATTTTTTTTAAAAAACAAACAGAAGTCTAGCATGGGATTTTGAAAATAGACACTTTCCTTTTAAAAGATTATTACAGTATTGTACCGATACTATCCTAAAGTCTTAATCATTTTTAATAAACTGCATTCACTTTCTTTGGTCAGTTACCAAAAACTGTATGTAAAACAGAAGGAATGAAAAGTGAAAAACCATATAAGAATTCTCTTGCTGGATTCAATCAACATCGTCAAATTCTTTGATGCTTTCTCTATGTAAAAGAGAACCAACGGCTGAAAGTCAGTTGCAGTCATAGATCATACTGCATGTCAACGTTCATATATGAAATGTAGTAGATGTTCAAGATCTCATTACATATAAATCTTCTCAAAGGATACATCCTTGATTTGGCAAATCCCCACCTCCATAAGAGCTACAAGAATAATATCAAACTCTTCCAACTACATGTGCCTCATCACTGGCAGATATGGGAGACAGTACTGTAGAACCAGCCATGCTGTCCTCTGGATTGCTAATCCAACAAACCATATGTGAAAATTTCTTATTTTCATTTATTTCAGCATTCCAGCCAATCTTTAAAACTTCAAAATCTCTTTAAAACAACTGATATTTGCTACTGGATGGGTGCATTGAAAGCTACCTTGTACATTTCCCCCCCTAGAGTTTCATACTATCATCCTTCCTACTTATGGGGATAGGGGAAGAGAGTGAAATGGGGAAGTGCTATGCATAAAGTTTGTTGCAAAACCATCATCTTCACATTATTCTCCCAATTAAGTATTAAGCAGGAGCCAAGACAAAATCTAAAATGCAGCTGGCAGCCATACTTCAAAAAGCAAATGTGGCCAAGATAAAATCTAAATGTGATTTAATTGGTTGATTAAAAACAATTAATTTGATTATTCCCCCTATACTTAATAATTTTCCCTTTCTGTCATATTAAAAATTACAATTCAGCTGCAACCTTTGGATAGTACTAGGGATACTCAAAGGGTTGGTGGGCTGCAAACTGTATACTCATTAGAGAAATATTCCCCTCACTTACTAGCAAGTTAAAAGCTACTTCGCTAACTTTTTACATATTATTAGTCTAGTTTTAATATATTCCATTTGGTACACGTCTCCTTGGCCCACAATAATCCTTTAACAAGGATTCATTAACAAAATGAACCTGCTTCATGTAGTCTTTTCCTGTACTCAAAAACCCTTTAAGAAAAATGATCATGGAAATCCTACTTTTGCTACTCATTCCCCCCTCCCCCCAAAAAACACCTTAAATTCAACTTCCACAACACATTTCTCTGTAATACTGATTCTCCAATACTTGATGTCCACTGACTCTTTCCCAATACAGTTTATTGACTGACGTAATTGATGTGTCATATGCATTCACTTTGCATTAGGCAATCAACTTTGTATAACCAATGTTTCTGGCCCACATCTATTCACACAAGTCTCTATGACAAACACCCAAGTAGGCCTCTTGATCTATTTTATGTTAATTGTTATCTGTTTTTATTGGAGACTAATATGGCATTTGTAGCATCCTGCGGTTGTTCAATCTTACTTCCCTGATAATTTTAGTAAGTAGAAGGGGCAGAGTTAGGAACCATTTTGACTGGATGAAGGACACCTTACCAGCAACCTCAGGGAATAAGTCAAGAGGGCACAAAAAAGGAAAACCTTTCGTTTGCAAATGAATGCAAATAATTAGTCTCCATGATTTGGAAACGCTCATAACAATTCCAGAATTATGTTCTACTCTAAATGAAAGAGAAACCAGTGTGGCATCAGTGTTAATGGAGACTCATATTTGAATCCATCCTTAGCCATGGAAGTTCATTGGAGCCTCTGGACCAATATAGCCCAGAAGATTGTTGTTGGAAAAATGGGAGATAAGAATGCTATGCTTTGAATTTCTGGAAGAAATTTAACAAATAAACACGACAGTTCCAAAACCTGCAATGTTCCCCTATCTAGTTTTTTTCTTTGTTTTGACTCCCCAGCAGAAACAATTTAAATGCAGGACAAATTAGCTGCTACATAAAATGAATTAAAAAATGTATTTCTCCCCCTGTCCCAATTCTAAATTAGAGTAATCCCACATCAAATCTTTCGTGTTAACTAGAAACACATGCATTTGAAATATATATGCTTATTGTCCTCCATGCTATTCTGCTATTCGTGCAATATTTTTTGCCAGCAGATACTATTCTGCCTGGTACCACCTGATTCAATAGCATCTTTGCAGTATGTCGATGTGTCCAGAAAGGGATGGAAAGAAGACTACAAAGGAGTTTCTCCTTTGACTAACCATCAGAAATTAGAATTTGGGTAATAAATAATAGTGTAGATACTCTGGAAAGTGGCAGCAAACACAGCCCTGTATGCATGCAAAACCATCAAGCAGAAGTAGTTTCACACACATTCTCTTCAGGCAGCACCTGTGAGTAGGAATTTCATGAAATGGCAATAGAGCACATCCTACAAACAAGCACACCAAAAAATCTGTTACACAATGATGCTGGAATAATACCTAGAGCATAGAAAACAACATGTAACTAAATGCAGTTTCTGGCAAAAGCCAGATTCTAGATACATTCCTCCAAATTCCAATGCATCTGAATATGGCTGACAGAATGGGAAGCCAATAAATTCATTTTCCTCTCAGTTTTCTATTTCATCAGAGAAAAGTTAACCACAAGCATAAACCTTTTATTTCTCTTAGGCCCTGAAAGTCAAGAAAACAGTTAAACCGATACAAAGGGAGAGTTAACAAAAGTAGCGCAAGTCTTCTGATTTCAAGATTTGCTTCTTTCAACTTTGCCAGTCAGTTCAGCCAAATTTCTAACATTCGTACTCATTGCCTACAAAATGGTACCACATCAATAGACCTTGTTGAACTGTTTAAGGAAAAAATTTTCAAGACTCAAAACTTCTGTATTGGAAACACTATGCTTAATTATTAGTATGTTCAAGAGTTTCAGGTTACACATGTATCGAAATATACACGTTATTTAGAATATAACAAATGACAATATTTTAAGCTAGGTAATTTATAATTCACTTGAATTATATTTACTGGATTTTTAATCACAAATTATAGATGTAAAACAAAGTTGCTTATTAAGTTTAATATGTATATCTTGTTAAACATTAAAAAAACATTTTATTTTGCTTTGTAAAGGCTTACAGAACTATGGAAGATGCAATTCCATTTTGGCTACCACATAATGACCATTCTTTTCTACAGTTAATCTTGTTTTTATCTGTTGTGTTTTAAATATCGTCTTAAGTTTTTAGTTGCAACCTGAGTGTAAATTCTACTTAACGGAATGGATAAGCTGTACAGTTGTTATTTTTAAAAGAAGAACTTGAGAATGGAAAATCTAAATGTCAAAAATATGAGATCACGACATTCATTCATGTTTTATACGGTTCAAAGAATGCCTAGAAATAACTATTGCTGTGCCTAATCTGTTTAAAAAAATGAAGTCAATAGGATTTTTTTTTACTTTCAAACAATCACAGATGCAGAGATGCAAACAAGTCACATTAAAAACCTTCAATACTTCGTTTCATGAAAATTGTTTTTAGTTGACAAAGTGTATTGCTTGGTTACATAAAATTAATAATCGAATTGTAAGCACGTTCTGTTGAAGACATTTTCTATGATCATGTTTAGCATTGTAAAATGCATTCTTTTGAATGAGACAACCAATTTATAGGAACCTGGGTTTCTGTTTTGCAAATTCTCTTAAGATACTACAATAACTTTACATTTCAGATTCCCTATCCATTTACAGATCAACGAATCACTACTCATTTTTTTTTAATTTAAAAAATAATAAAGCAATCTTTTAAACTGTCTGAACCTCAGCACAATTTTCTAAACCGAAATAAAAAAGAAGCAGGGGGCGGAAGGGGGGAGAAGGAGGAATAAGCATTACATTATTTTTGGCATTGCACTTCTCGGTATTAAAATTTATGTAAATTTTTTCAACGATGACTTCCAAGAAATATTTTTAACAGCCAAAAACAAAACTTCAGGGTACCTAATTGTGAAGCCAGATGCAAATAAGAAGCCTCAAACACCTGGCAAAGTTCTTTCAGGTTAGCCCAAAAAGCCCCCATATGTTATTTTGATATGCCACATCAACAGATGAGGAATGGATACTCTTCTTTCATGAGGGACATTTCGTCAGAAACGGCCCAAGTAGGAAGCAGTTGGTTTCTCATGGTTTTCTCAAAACTAAAACAACAAGAGGTTACCAAGAGTTCTGGCCAGCGCAACTACAGGACCAAATAGGGCAGGTGGAGGAAGAGTAATTTTGTTCCTTTGTCCTTTCACAGTTGCTTTAAAGGGCAGTTGAGATTCTTGACTCATTTTATTATTGAAAATATTCAAAAATTCCAGCAATAAGTGAAGCCAATGTACCGTTACTTCACCACTGAAGATGAGCATCCTACTATATGAAGAAAACAGATTGTTACACACAGGAACACACACGTACCATGAGGGTTGAAGATTATGCAATATGTTATTGCTTTGAATATATCACAAAGTTTGTTTGATCTTGACATTAGTGAAACAATTGCTGAATCATACTCTTCAGGGTGTATTTGTTTTTAAAAATTAAATGAATCTCTCCAGTTTAAATTACATTGAAATTCCTATAAAGGTCATAGGATATCATTGGAACAAAGTAACTAGAAAGCCAAAGAGTCAAAGCCATTTCAGAAAAAAGTGTTCACATCATTGAAATGTAACATTTCTCCAAAAAGATCAACAAAAGACTTCTCCCTGGAGATCAGTAGACTTCTCCTAGTTATTAACAACTTATTTTCAGATGCTGATTTTATTTGATTCTTTAGGGACAAAAAAGATGGAAGAATTATATTTAGTTTTGGGAACAGGATTAAAAGTCAAATGGGCTTGCTAATATGGAAGATACATAGAGAAGAGTTTTGATGAAAACATGGAAACATTTAGGATTTAAATGCTTATGATATATTATTTATGAATCTGCAGACTGTAAATTTGTGTTGGCAAAACAGTAATTATGGTTCAGGTTCTGGTGACGATTACAGCAATATTTTCTATAAGACTACTGTTATGAAATTTTAAAAGTCCCTTTATTAATATTAAGACTATTGAGGACTATCTAAATGAACCTCAGTTAGGACAACTACACTTATTTTTTCCCGACGAGATAAGAAAATATTTAAGATGGAAAAAGTCCTTATGTTTTAACTTCAATTCTTATGAGCTTTAAGCAGAAGTAAGCAAAATGTAACTTGATCACTGATGTTTAAAGAAAAGTCAGTGAAATTTTCTAAGGAGTTGAAACAAATGAGTGCAAAGAATCTAGATTCTCAGGCATCTTTGTAGCTACTAGTGAAGAATGAAGAACATCGAGTTAAACATTTCATTTCCAGCCTTGTGCCAAAATTCAGCATTGGTGGAACTCAAGGTTACTCCAGACTTCTACCACAAAGTACTCTCAAACAAAGAACAATGAATAGCTATGAGAATTTATGTAATACTCTCCAGTAGAAACTGTTACTGATTTCTGGGAAGTACTACGTGAAGTCTTCTTTCTCTTTTACTAGTTTTTTTTTAATCTTCTACTATAACTTATTTTTAACTCGTATCGCTATATTTATGGGAGCTAGATCTGTGAAGATATGAGGACTGTTGTAAGCTTGCTGTATCTATGATATCCTCTGTTACTGGATTTATAAACTTATTTGCATGTAAGCAACATTTGATGACCAAAGGCTGTCCTTAACGTGGAGAAAGGGACCTCAAACTGATAGAAGCACATCACATAAATTGTAGGGACTGATTCTTAAAGGGAGTGTGGCATCTCTGTATTTTAACTTTGATATGCCAGATTTAAACCTCACATGGAAGTTACACAACACTAACTTATCAAGACGTGATTATGACATTAGAGTCATTTGAGCAGATTAATGGAAAAACGGTAATCAGAGTTCTTGAGAAAAAGCCCCCTCCTCACACCTACGCAACCATTCTTTAACAATTTTCTCCTTCCTCTTATTTGCAGCCCATTACAGAAATAGTCCTAAGCAGTGGTGAAATCCAAATTTTTTTACTACCGGTTCTGTGGGAGTGGCTTGGTGGCGTGGTGTGACTTGGTGGACATGGCAGGGGAAGGATACTGCAAAATCTCCATTCCCACCCCACTCCAGGGGAAAGGATATTACAAAATCTCCATTCCCTCCCCACTCTGGGGCCAGCCAGAAGAGGTATTTGCCGGTTCTCCAAACTGCTCAAAATTTCTGCTACCAGTTCTCCAGAACCTGTCAGAACCTGCTGGATTTTACCCCTGGTCCCAATGCTAACTTAGCATTTTCCTTCTTATTTCTACTGAAGCCACATTGGTTTAAGTTTTGTAAGTTTCTTATCTTACCTCCAACATGGGCCGAGCACTATCATGGATTGAAAGAATGTGTGTAATGTTATTCTGTTTTAGTTGTTCGGTGTCACGAGCATCTGTAACGAAGAGGAAACAAGGAAATAAAATCGTCAGCTGCACTTATCCTGTTTCTTGTAAGCATCCAAGAAATATTGAGATCTCTTTCTCTAGTGTAACCTACCACTTTGGATAGTTATGCAAGTAAAATATGAAAGTATCATGCTAACCTATTAAGGTCATAGGAGATGAACTCAAAATATAATTTGAAGGTGTTTTGATTTTTTTTTTATTCTGTGAAATTAACAGAATCAGAAAACACGATTTATTATAAGGTTTGCCACCATGATGTAGCAGGATTCTAGCATTATTAAAGGTTACCCTAAATGTTTTGAATTTCATATACTTATTTGCAAACTATTCTGTGTCTTATAAAGCTCAAAATTTATAATTAATTGAACAAATACATTCAACAGCTTATCCCTCCATCACACCTCTCTACAGTAGAAAAAGCTGCTTAAACATAGTCAGATATTTTTTTTTCTGCAAAAGGGAAACTCCCAGGCTTCTCCCATTACGAATGACTAGCACAAAACAACTGGCTGATGACCACGTTGATCACTGAAACAAAATACGGTAATGTGATAGATCTTTTAAATCTTTTACTATTTCTTAAAAGAGTAACATTTATTTTCAAAATTAGTATCATGTGAATTTTACGTCTTGAGGGGAAAACAAATCTAGATTAAGACCCAGTTTAATAGCTTGCCTGGTGCAGCTATTGGAGAAAAAAAGAAAACTGTATCAACATTAATTCTAAAGAAATTGGAAAATTTCCCCCTGCAATACTTTAGGGCAATATTTCTCAACCCCCAGCCCCAGCAATTTTAAAATGTGTGGACTCTAACTGCCAGAATTCCCCTAGCCGGGGAATTCTGGGACTTGGAATTCAGACATCTTAAATTTGCTGAGGTTGAGAAGCAATGCTTTAGAGGTTCGGATGGATGCAGCTTCTGTAGAAATTTGTTTATTTATTTATTAGGATTATATGTCTATCCCGCTATGAACGATTCTGAGCAGCCTAGAGAGCTAAATATAATCATACGGTTACAACACAAATCAAAACAGTACTCAGATCAAAACTTACTACTTTTGTGCAGCAAGAAGCGACTGGATCAAAAGACATGTTGAAAATTATACAAATGTTTGAAGAGCTTAAAGAAGGACTATCTGATGTTAAAAAAGACATTTTAGTATTCAAAAATGAACTTGGGGGGGTTCAGCAAATGGCAACAGACAATAAGCAAAAGATTGAAAAGCTGGAAGAGGGGGCAGTTGGTTTGAGGGAGGAGGTGGGGGCTGTCCAAAAAGGGAGCGAAGAAATGGAAAACATGATTGCAAAACTTGACTTAGAACGTATGTCTTTCTTTCTCAGATTCCAGAATTTACCAGAAGAAGTAGACGAAGATCTTAAGAATATTATGAGTATAATCTTGGCAGAATTTATTGGGAGGGA